>JNEM01012236.1:0-19812 GCA_000697335.1 Conidiobolus incongruus B7586
TCTTTTGATAATAATTATTTAGTTTAAATATTATTAAATTTAATCATAAATTTTAAAAAATTTTAATAAAAAAATAATTGAAATTAAATATATATATAATTTGAAAATATTTATTTTTTTATATATTTTATATATAAAAAATCATTTAAAATATATAATATCTTTGAAAGATCAGAAATTAAAAAATAGCAGATTTTTTAATTTTTATAATAATAATAATATATAATTAAAGTAAATTAAAGTTGAATAATTGATGAATTAATTAATATAACACTATTATAAAATTATTATTTTAGTTTTATAAGAAATACTAACTTAATATTTTATATCTTCTACTTTTATTTTTATATTTAAAACATTTAATTAAAATTAATAAAATAATAATTTGAATAAATTTGATATTACTTTATAATTTAAATAATGGGAATTTTTTGCAATTAAAAAAATAAACATTTTAATATATAAAAAGTAAAAATAAATATATATTATAAAATTATTAATTTTTTTTATTTCTAATAACTTTTTATTATATTTTTAACAAAGATTTAACACTTAAAAAATAATTCTTTTTATTAAAAACTAAAATTTGATATTTTACAAACTAATTAAATTTTCTTGCAGAAATTTTTTTTCTTTTAAGTTAGTTTTTTAATTACTTAAAATAATTATAATTACATAGGTTATAATCTAAAGAATATACTAGATATAGTAGTTTTTTCTAGTTATTTTTAATTAAAAAGTTTTTTACAACTTTAAATTTATATATTTTATAATTATCATGTAAAATAATAAATTTTCTTAAATTATATTAAAAATACTAATCAAAAATAATTTTATTTAAAAAAAAATATAAAGTTTATTATTAATTAATTTTTTTTAATAACTAAATAAGAATAACATATACTATTATAGTTTATTATAATAATTAATATTTACTTATTAATAAAGTGTTTATTTAAAGGAATTTATAAAAAAAGTTGATTTAACTTAATCTAACAATTTAATTTATGTTTTAGTAAAAGATTATACAAAAAAATTTAAGATTCATTAATTATAATAATTTACTATAAAAGTTTAGGTTTTTAATTATACCTTAATAAGTTTTGTTTAACAATAGCTACTCTAATTTTTTATTAAGCTTTAGTTAAATTATAAGGTATTTATTTTATATTTTTATTAATTAATTTTAATTTAAACTTTAATATATAAAATACTTATGTAACTAATATTAAAATATTTTAATAATCTTTTAACTAAAATTAATAGGTATTTTTTAATATATTTTTTTATTTTATTAATAATTAAAAGAGTAATAGTTAAAATTAGTCTTTTAAATTTTAATAGGTTTTAAGTAATTTTTTCTTAGCTTTAAAGTAATTTACCTAGTAATAAATTATTAATTTAAATAATACTTTATTATTAAAAGCTGCTTATAAATTTTAAATAATTTTAAAAGATTTATAGTTATATTTTACTAATACTAAAATAAAAGATTTTTGATAGTTACTATTTAGTTTAAATATAATTAAATTAAATAACTAATTTTAAAAAATTATTTATTTTCTTATTTGTTTTGTATATATTTTTTTATTTGAAACTAATAATATGTTTGAAAAATCAGAAATTAAAAAATTCCCCATTTTTTCAATTCTATTGTAATATTTAAATTAATTTCATTTTTATTTATCTAATTATTAAAATAATTACATTATAATAAAATTTAAAAATATTACTCTAAATTACTTATAATTATTTATAAAATAATAATTAAATTATAATTGGTTTTAAAATTTTTTTTTCAATGATTAAATTCATGTTGTTTTTGAATTATTATTATGATTTTAGAACATATATTCAAAAATATTAATATATTTCAAAATTTTAATCTAATAGGTAAATGATCCAAAGGATGAATTTAAAAAATATCAAATAATTTAATTATATTTGATTATTTAAGACAATATCATAATGATAATTTTTATATAATTCGAGGCAAACAAAATTTTGATCAATTAAGGTCTATATCATATATCAATATTGTCTTGTCATCCTCCATGATTTGAAAATAAATAATCTGATTCATTTCAGCTGTGAAATTGTAGATTTGAGATCATTTAATAATATTGAATATTGCCACCTTTTTAACATTTTGGAAGAACAAATTAGATTAGATTTGAGTGTTTTCGCTCAGATACCTCGGTCATAGTTGTTGATTCATCATAAATAGCATGTTTTGGTTAACTTGTATTGTTATTTGGCAACTTTTGATAGTTACAACTGGATTGACTTAATGGAGAGATCTTAAATTGGTTGAAATTGAGTGATATTGTATCCGAATTGACTCGTATTGGGTTATTACTAGTTGTTTTATCATTGGATATTTTATTGAAATTGTTTAATGTATTACTGCGGAAACTTTTTCTTAGAAATTAACAGATGAATATTAATGAAATTATAAAAATTCCAAATAATGATTGTACTAATGAATTATGAAAGTGATGATCGCACTCTTTGAAGTGAAATTTAGATAGAGCTATTTGAACATGTATTATCTAAGTAATAATGTCAAGTTGAGTAATTTTAGAAACTATTGATGAGGTAATTATTGCATAAATAATCGTAAGTTAATCATCAATAGATGTTGCACCATTTTAAGCCCAAGTAATAGCAGTGGGTTGATTATTCTCAAGTTGAAGGATGATTTTTGCACATGTGTAATTATCAAGATTAATGTAAGCTTGGGTTTATGTATGTTGAGCTTCTTTTCTTCTTGATTGTTTGTCACTCTGGCAGCTGATATTTGATCTTTTACTAACATTGACATATAGCATACCCTTATTTGAGTTATACAGTTAATGAGACTATGATTTATCCATAACTATTGTTCCACATCAAATCTATATATCGCACTGTAACGATGCTAAGATTAAATTCTTTGACTATTAGTAATTCCATCTTCCAACACAATCAAGTAATGATTTTTGATATTAGTCATTGTACGATATGTAATATGTGAAATTGAAGTTGAAGCTTATTTCAATCAAATCTCTCCATAACAGATAGTAATGTCGTATTTAAAAAAATATTGAATTGGCTTGCTTGTGATCTTACCTAACGAGTTTCCTGCAAATAACCACAAATCTCCAGTTCTAATCTACTTCATCTAGATTTCTATTCTCGATTCAGGGCCATATGCATTAGTGAACGAAGTATTTGATATTTCTTTGTATAATATGTTGAATAAAAATAACCACCATTGCTATTAATTTTTCTAGGACTGTATTATCATATTATTTCCATCAAATAAACCTGACTAAATCAAAACCACCATAATTTATAGCTTGAAATTTAAAATACTTCCATTATCACTGCCAACTGGCAGTCTAGATATAAAAGTGTAATTCTTGAATTCATACTACCACCAAAATCTGTTGATAATATATAATCTACCTTTAAATCTCATCAAAAAAATTTTATTTTACTCCATTATAGACCAAAACATTCTTTTTGTAAAATTCAATATTTTGAAAACCATATAAAACCAAATATTTTTAATTAAGATATATTAAATTGTATTACACTAATAATTTAAATGTATTTTTTTTGAGTTTATTTTTATTCAATAAATTGAAGAATAAAATATTATAAAAAAATATAAAGAAATTAATTGGAGAAGTATGAATTAAGTAAAAAATGATAGCATTAACTTTCAATTTCATTACTATTAATGTTATCTTAATATTTCATGATATGATATATCCTTAAACTTTCTAGTTCTATTAGATTTTCATTGATTAATACTATAACCATCTTTTATTTAATTTTTTATATTTATTATACTTTATCAATAAATATTTTTATGATAAATTATTTTTACAAAGTTATAGATTTTTCATTATATTTAATATTAATTTAATAATATCAAATGTGAATCAATACTTTATATATTTATTCTGATATATCAATTAATAAATGAAGACTATGGTTTTATATAATTCACTCTTTAATTAAAGTTTTAATTTTAAATCAAAATAAATCATGTTATTATTTTAATATGATAAATTATAAAAATCCAAATTATTATATAATATATAATATAGCATAACATATGGTATAAGGTTATAGCTATATTTATATACTCTAATTTTATTTAATTTTGCAATTTAAGATAGAAGTTTAATATATATAATTATCCAAAAAATGAGTTCATTAATTTTAAATTTTGTTTTAAGAATATTAATAAATATAAAAATAATATGGTTTTGAAAATTAATTAATTCTTGGTAATTCATTCACAAAATTCCATACTAATGGTAATTGTTTATCACTTTTATATTAGTTTCTATAATTTTTCTTTTAAATTACACTTTTAATTATGAAAAGTGAAGTTATATTATTATTAAATCCCTTTTTTTGAACCAAATCCTTTAACTTATCAAAATAGCTATAATTATAATGATATATATCTGGTGAATATAATGTATTTGATAATAAAGAGCATTTATTTTTAATAAACAAATATTTTATAATTTTTAATATTTGTATAATGCTATTATTAAATAGAATAAATAATGTTTAATTGAGTCTTTGTAATATTAATTCATAATATTAATTCTTGAAAATCAAAAATATAATTTATTATCCTGTGGTCATAATAGGTGGAATATAATACTATTAAAATTTATATCTATTAATAACATATTTTTATTTTACAATCAATTTCTGTATTCGAATTTATAATGATGATTTTGATTATTTAACCCAAGTGTTCTTTGTATTTATTAATAGTAGATTATATATTGGAATCCATTCATTATTTAATTCGATGGTTTTTTAGTAAATAGGATAAACATTATAATAATATCAATTTATATTAGTTATATCTTTTTCTTATTTATTTTGTCTTTAATTAAAGTATAAGGTACCGAATATTTGAATTTTTTAATTATTTTACATCATTTTTATTAATGTAATAATAAAGTTAATATTAAAATATAGAGATTGTGTTAGTTCTTGAGTCAAGAGATATAAGTGATTATGCTAATAATTCTTGATTTTATTTATATTCGTTTAGTTTCAGATTTAAGATAGCTTGAACTAGGTAAGTCTTTTTTGTTAGATCTTCCAGATTTGAGATGATTAAACCAGTTTGGTATACTATGCTTTAAAAGCCTTTGCCACTAGTTGTTACTTGGAGATTTTTTGAATAGTTGATATAAAATGTATTGTATAATATGATATTTTGATAAATTCACTTTGTTTAAATAAAGGTGAAATTTGAATTTCTGGGATTTTTACTCATTATATTAATAACTAAAATTCTTCTACAGAGTCATATTTTATATAAAATGAATATGATAAACTATTAGATTACTTATAATTATTTAATATAATTCTAAAATTAGAGTGAACTAATTATAATTAATAAAATAATATTTGATTTTTGTATAGGAAATTACTTTTTGAACCACTGAATAATATTCAAAGATTTAATAAACAGAAAAATTTACATATTATCATTTATTTAATATTTTAATAAATAATGCTATTGTTTGCGAGTTTGATTATAATTGAATCCAAAGAGCGGCACATTGTTAATTTATGAATTACACAGGTTACTAATTAATTTTGTCCCAATAAAAATACGCCTGAATTAAACAAAATATTATTGAGTGACCAGGTAGAATCTCAGCTCCATTATCACCCTTGAAAATTCATATCAAATAATTCAGACTGCAAAATGTTATTTTGATATATTAGATTTAGAACTATATAAAGTTGGATGTGTTTGATCATGGTCATTGCTAGGAGTTAAAATAACAGATTGGGAATTAAGCGTTTGTTTATCGGATATCCAACTAGTAGGAGATAATTCATGATGCTCCAATTGCCTCAGTTCACTTTGAGAACTACTCGAAATGTTTGTGGTATTGTTATTATACATAAAAAAGTATTTAGTTGGATTCCTTGTGTAGTTAACATAGCTATATCCACCAAATGACCATAAGTTTCCATTATTAGTATACTCTATTTCGATGCCTATCCTGGATCTAGGTCCATTCGTATTGAACGTGGTAAAATTAAAACCACTCTTTTTATTGAAAGTGGAAAAACAATCCTTCGAACTATTTTTCTCTCTGTGACTATACGTTATCAAAAATTTTTTATTGACTTCTCTTTGTTCAGGTATAATGAATATCATCTCATTATATTCAGATAAATCAACCACTGGCATTTCTACAATTGAATAAGTATCTATAAAAGTTCTATTGGCAAGCTTATAAGCCATTATCACTCCCTTCTTCATTATCGAGCTACCTTCAAATCCAATCATCTTATTATTGCAATGTATCATTGACGATCGATACTTCCTCGATTTAAAATTCAATTGTTTTAAATCCATAAAGTCTGATATCCATTGAGTAATATAATAACAAAACTGTTATATTTTTATCTTTGAGATTAATGAAAAAATTATTAATTAATAGCTTGGAATAATCATCTCACTTAGGTGGATATATCCTTCGCTGTGTTTAAATATTTAAATAATACTACTGCAAAAATGGTTTAGAAAAATGGTTTCTTTTTCCCAGTTCTACCTTATTTCTTTTATGTCTTAGTTTTTATTAAATTCAAAAAAATTTTTTTATAAATTTATTAAAATTTGATTTTGATGAGATTGAGGATTTTATGCATTATTATTTACCAATAATTCAAATAAGGAATATAAATATAATTTGAAAATTTGATAAAATTATGAAAAAATTTTATAAAATTTTATAATTTTATAATGTATTAATAAAAATAATTTTAACAATCTTATTGTGAAGAACAAAGTATGAAAATACAACTATGATTGATTTATAATAAAATTTTGCACATTTCCAAACTTTTAATTAAAACATTTTGCAAATAGAATTTAAATATGTATCTGTTAGAATCCATCTGCGCAATAAATGTGAATTGAAATTTCAAAGGATTGAATTAATAATTAATTCTAGAATATTTGCAATACTTAAATCGTCTCATATTATAATTTTGATTTTGAATTTCAATTTAAATATCTGAAACTAAGTTTATAAACTACATCATTAATATAATAAATTTAATTTTAACTTTAATTTTATATTGTCACAAGTCAGGTGACTCTCTACTACCCAGGTATTTTTACATCAACCCAATGTTGAAGTCATTTTTCCTCGCATACCATCTGCTCCCACTCTATCTTTTAATTGGTCGATGATGCAAGTCGCCGGAGGATTTCATCAATCACCTTCCCAACTTACTCTATATAAAACCCGGAATTAGAGCTATCCTCAACAGGGAGAGTTCGATCTGGATCCTCCCAGCTATTTGACTTACACCAATAAACCCTCTATCTCCCTAACACTTACCTGGAATTCCTCAGATCTCTCTCTTTTATCTAAACTACTCTGGGCAAGGCTTTCCCAAGACGTGCTAATATAGTTTGTTTCTAATTATTGGGCTATTAAAGATGATTTTTATAAAATTAACCTTTGAATATATATTTGGTATATTAATTCTATTTCAATTTACCAAGTTCAATCAATTTATATTTATATTAAAAATAATTATTCTCAGTCGGCTTATTGTTTTAGGCTTTGAAAACATTTTTGGATAAAAAAATATCAATATAAGATTGGGATAGGCTTAGAATTCTTTGAAGCGTGATTTAATATTTTGGTGTGAATTTGGTGATTTTCAAATTATTAATAAAAATGGATATGTTTTTATGCATTGTATATACTTAACCGTTAATCATTAATTCCAAAGTTGTTTATTTAGAAGCAAGGCCTTAAAATTAAAGTTCTAAAAAATATTTTCAAGTGCCAATTTAAAATATCATGTCATTTTGAATTCATTTCCATTAATATACAATTCATATCGAGGATAGTATGAAATTTTATTATTTTTGAGATTTAATAATCTTGAATTTATTGAAAAGATAACATAATAGACACTTTAAATATATAGACAAATAAAAGTTATTATTTTAAAAAAATACTATTAATTAGCCCTGTATTCTTTCATATTCATGATTGGAATAAAATAATTCTCAACCATAACAAAATTTTACATTCAATTAAATCCAAAATAATGTGATTCAGAAAAGAAATATTTTTAATAGTTTTAGCCAAATAATAAAGTATATATTAATTTGCTATATGATATAGTGATATACTGTATATTGAAAGCAAAAAATAGAACTACTCCAAACTAGATGATCATTGGATTCAATGCAGCAAAGTCATTATCTTTGTAGAAACAATCTTATTTAGTAAAATAAAGATATTTTTTGATCAATCTTAAAGCTTTGTAAAATTATATATATTAATCTCAATGTATTATAATTTGAGAGAAAAAAAAGAATCAAATTAATATAAATAAATATTGAAAATTTTAAAAATTGAGATCAGGGTTATTTTATTTCAATTGATATAAAAATATTATTATTTTTCTTATGATATGATTACATTATTTGATATTTATATAATATATAATTAATTGTACAGATTAATGGAAAATTTTATTAAAATAAAAATAGTTTTAACTAATATTGAGTATATATCTATATTTGATTTATAGCTATCACAAGTCGATTTGGCTTTATCTTTATTTTTAGAATTGAAATTCAGTAATGTTTTTCAGTATTTAAAAAACATTTCTCGTCATAATCAGCTAAATACATAATATATGGATTTGTAAATTGATTTTGAGAGTTGTTCTAAAAATTTACTGCAATAGTATTGGTTCGATTCAATGTGAATGCATTGGTTTGAAGGAATTTGAGGAATATTATAATCAAATCCAATCATTCACAATTGTAATATTTGGATAATTTGAGATCAAATATTCTTGTAGTAGCATTTAGTTTAGGTTGAGATTGCCTCTTGTGAATAAAATTATTTATAGAAATAGATACTATGATGATAAAAGCCTCTGCTAATGAATAAAGTAGGGTATTGGGAGTTTTTCATTCCTTTCTGCTACAGAAGCTTTAGTAGGTAATGGTTCTTTTTTAATACCAAATTTATAGTATTAAGATATAAAATGTTGGGTTTCATGTCTCTCTTTGCGATACCAAAGAATATGATAAGCTTCTCCAGGCTTAATATTCCAGCATGGAAGATTCCATTAATGAAAGTAAGCTGATTTTTTTCAAGCAGAGGAATAATTTTCATATATATATATTAAGATTTATAGATGAGATGTAATCATAAATATTAAGTATGGAGTCCTCTTGGTTATCTGTAACTCTAAACATGATTAACTGATCTTTAACAAGTTTTGCAGTATATCCCTCTGAATTGGGAATATAAATTTTTTTAAATTATGATTGGATCAAATTTATTATTAGAGTAAATTTATTTAACTAAATATCAGATTTGAAACAAAATTTGAGAAAAAATTGTGATCACTATATTTTATAATTGACAACATTTAAACCTCATTTTCTCTAAAATAAGTGCATGCCATGTTATATGATAATTGTAGTTAAATGGCAAAAATATTACCAATTGAATACATATTCCAATATTGGAATCGTACTTTATTTTTCAATTCTGAATTAATCAAAATATTATATTAACTGGAATGAAATTTTTGTATTTTGTCTCAATATTATATAACAATTACCTGACTTGATTTATTATATATTTAAAAAAGTCTCTATGTATTAGTAATATTGATTATTAGATTATTTAATATTATGTGGAAATATTTCTGGTTAAAATTACCAAAAATATGTTTTACATGGTAAAATCAATTTATATCAATATTTGCCAATAGTGTATTCATAGATCAAATCAGGCTAAATAACTAATTCAAAATATAGATTCTGCATTTTATAAACTGGATATATTTTTATTTTTATGATATCTAATTGAATTTGAAATTTATTTAAGTATAACACATTTTTTATAGTTTCAATTTTTTGAGATATTTTAATAATATATATATATATATATATAATGGATATAACTAAATATATTAATCTATTAACAAAGGTGCAGGTTATCCTATAATATTAACAACTGATTTAAATTATCAAAACTTTTATATTTTATTAAATATTATTTTCATATTTATTAACCAGTTGAATAATATTATTTGATCCAATTTTAATTATTCGAAATTTTAAAACTCTCAAAAAAAGAGTTATTTGAAGATGATAAGTCAGTTAGGCACTTCTCTTAAGCTATCATAATATAGAAAATCATTAAATAATGTGATATACATATGATTAAAATATATTAATTTATTATCATTATATTACAAAATGTAATGTATTAATCAATATAAAATCAATTTATTTTAAACATTAATAACATTAATATATATCAGAATTCAGCATGAATAATATTTAAATTTATATAAAATGTTTAATTGGAAATTATAATTGATTTGAAAATTTTAGAAACATTTTAAAAATTATATAAAATTATCAAAATTTTGTTTTGAAAATATAAAATATTTAAAATTTTAGCTACTTAAAAAACTAGAAATAGAATTTTAGGCTCTGAGCTAACTGAAAATATGAAAATACCATAAATCTAATAACTAGAACCCTTGAAATATCAACATAATAATAATTTGTATATATTGTAACCTATTTGGTTTAAAATCTGAATTTGCAAAATATTTTTTAATTTTTTTTGATTATGTAATGAATTGATGTTTAATTAAAATATCTTGATAGTTAGATATTCTACCTGCTGATACTATCAGATATTAGTCTTTGATATTATTCATAGTGTGGTAAGCAGCATGAGGGATGTTCTGGCTAGTGATGGGTTAGCTGTGGATGCTGTTGTATATGGCGTCTAGGATCTTTTCTTTTATTGGATTTGATCCCTTAGGATGCGGGTGTCGTTACTGTCCGGGAGTAAAAATTTCGATTGGCGCGGGTTAGCTGTGAGCGAAAGTGTGGTGAGTTGATCGTAAGAGACAGTGATCAGTTGGTTGAGTAAGTTGGATACTAATTTGGCTAAGTACTCGTTACAAGTGGTGGTGTCGAGGATTGGAAAGATTGAAACAGTTTCAAGGATTCAAATCACAGATTACCATCCCAAAACACTTTGCATGTCATGATTTTTGTATATAGGTTAGTTACAATAGGGCTTCGATAAATTTTGATAGTAGATAAAGACTGTTTATTTGAAATTTTTAATTATCGCCATCAGGTTTGGTGATTGAAATGGCAGATAATAAAGCTCTATTGATAAACAACTCATCAGTCAATAGTATCATTTTAGTCAACTGATCCAATTTGGAGCAAAGGTCAAACCAAGCTTTACACTTAGGGAATGACGCGATAATCTGTTCGCAACAATGTACCAAATAACTGAAAAGGAGAGCTCTTCTAAATCCCTTGCGATTGAGAATATTAGCCAAGTTATTTATGATGTCGGAATTGTCAATTGCACACCGAGTGTCAGAACTCTCCAAATTGTGATCGATTTCCTAGATCCAAAAACAATTAATGAGTGCCTAGTAACAATAGTTGCGGTCGTAACGATCTCAACCCATGTGGATACTGTGGTAGTACTTGAAGAGAGTCATGACGCCCTGTTTGTAAAAGTTCTTGAGGTACCCTCTGTTCAACTACTTCGGCAGCTTGGAAAGTCCTGATCGCTTCGATTTTCGAATGACTTCCTTTTGTTCGAGCCACTCCCTCTTAAGATTGTGTTGCTTTGTTATCTCGGCAATGACATCCGCATTGGGCTCAGCTTGCATTTCTTGAGTATTTAAATCCTTTTCCAACTGAGAGATTCATTTCTTAGAATCCTTGATACTAATATTTAAAACATGCAAATGATCCTTAACACCGGTCAATCGCGTCTTCCAATTGCGTCACCTGGTTTCTACAACTTCGATTAAAGTGCCGAACTCTTTGTGTTCAACAATATATTGAATCACTTTATCAATCAAATCCAATTTTTTACATGTCAATAATTTGAAGAAATTGAAAGGATATTCCTCTATAAGAAGATTTAACAGTTCTTTTAGAAGTTTGTCGATGTAGGGACTCGGAATTATTAAAAGTTAAAGGAAGCAACTCATTGATCAATCTGTAATTGAGTTGAAATGAATGGTAATCTAGTAGGGACATTAGATACAATTGATAAATTCTGAACCAGTCGTCGTTAACAAATAAGGAAGTGTAAAATAGTAGGAATTTGAAATTTTCACAAGTCGTAACATTGTTGTCAAACTATAATTGTTTTTGTAGTGGCCACTATAACAGAGGTATTTATGTAAATCTGGTAGTGGATTTCCACGATTCCAGAAGTTATCAGCCGTATCTTCAATCATGGATCTGAGTTAGAACTGACTCGACAACTGTGCAATTTTCATGCTTGGACTCGGTTTTTGACAATTCTTCCCACTCTTACCCTCACTATTAGACATTTTCTCTTTTGGATTTGGGACCTGACAAATCAGAATTACTGACCTTGCCTTTGTCCTGCTTGTTGCCTTTGAAAGCTCTTTGGTCATTTGGTCCTCGCGCTAGCGCCGATTGTTCTGGTATGGGATTTTGTTGGGGTTCTGTCATAGGCAGCCCTAACTGAGAGCGTGCTTTCCCTATTAGGAGCTGTCAAACCCTTGGGGCTACTTATCCATTATTAGATATAATAACTGAAGAAATTGTCGTTGTCTAAAATAGTATTATTGAGAGTCCATTATTTTGTTTCATTAGAATTTTCATGTATTAATTATTTTTATTTTGTAATTATATTTAATCTTTGTATTCAACTTTTAATGAATAAATGATAATTAAACCAATTATAAGTAAATGTGTATTCACAATTTTATGGGATTAAATTAGAGATTCCTTTCTTAATCAACTATAAAAAATCTTCTATGATTATAAAATCAGGATATTGATTTAATCTATAAATCATTAGAAATATCAATATTTTCAATATAAATTTATATTTGATTTGAATAACAATTACAAACGTAATTAATACGAAAAGATTCGATTGGTTGTTAAATATGAATTTATCATAACTGATATAGTTTGTATATATTTATAAAATATTACTATTACTCTCCTGACTAACAATTTTTATTCAATCCATATTATTCATTTATTGGCAAAAAATTGATGATAATTAGATATAAATATCAAATTTTGGGAATAAATTAATTAATAGAAGAGTAATTTATAGATTCACAGTAAAAATCAGAGGAATAGAAGAATATATAAGGTATAATCATAATGTTGGATAAGTAATAATAATTAATGAAGACTATCTAAAAATATTACAATTTTTTCAAATTGAATATTTTTTGAATATCTATTTAATTGAAATTTCTACTTGATAATATTACATGAAATACTCAATTATATTGATATTTGAAATATAGGATACATTGAATTAAAATTGATAAGTTAAAAACTCAACTCATAAAGGTATATCTGAATTACATATTTAATTATATAATCAGAATTGTAAATATATTAATGTTTATTTGTATTGATGATTCAGTGCAAAAAACATAATCGAAATATGATTGATTGAATTTGTTTGATATTTGATTAATACTTTAGTCATTTAAATTGAAATATTTTTTCTAAAGTATATATAGTATGAAGTGATTAGTCTAGATAATAACTTAGTAAGTTATAAACTAAGTATTAATACGCCAAAATTTATTCAATTTTATTGTCAATCGTTATTGGAAATATTAAAAAATTCCCATCCTTTTAATTTGGAAATATCTAAATTTTGGTTGGATCTTAGTCTTATTATTCTATCATTATTATTGTTATTATTATGATTCTAATTGGTAATAGGATTAGTAAAATAAATAAATATTAATGGTTATATTTACATTATTGTGCTGAATATTAAATTGAATGGTATTTAATTCGTTATAATCGTTATCATCTCTATCACTTTCACTGTGATTGTTACTATCTCTAGTATCTTTGTTATCTCGAACATATTGTTTATTCACATATTTGGAACGTATCCAAGCTTCAAAATTACTAATTTTCAAATAAATAAATAAATAAATAAATATTATATTTGAAGTTGGAATTACCTAGTAGGAGGTAAAGAGTCCTTAGGCAATTTAGCTTCCCAATACGAATTACATACTTTGTTGCCTCTGTCTAGCATACTCTATAAATTCATTAATAAATTATATTATATATTATACAAATGTAATTACTTGAACTTGGTCAGGTGTCCAAGTATCCAAATCGATAGATTTAACTAAACTCTTATATTAAAATCATTTCCTAATTAATTAAAAAAATCAGTTACCTTTAGAAATATGCGTTCCCAAACTCCTATGAATACCACTACACCTCAAACATAAGAAGCATCCTAAGTTGTAACTGGCCCACCTAGGGTCTACAATATAAATATTTACGCACCATATCTAGTGTTTAAATAATTACCAGGAGTTTTACAGTCAGCACACACCAAATTTTCAGGACGTGATTGAAATTTTTGAACTTGGTATAAAAGTTCGTGGTTTGATAAATTATTTAAATTCATTTTTTAGAGTGTGAGACTGGTGAATGAATTTAATTAAATAGGAATTAAGGAGGAATGTAATTTTAATGGGATTTGAAAAATTACCAAGATAAATTATATGTGTATTGGAAATGATTTAAAGAGTAAAATATAAAAGACCAATAAAAAGTTATTATAGCATATTTAAAACTATCCCAAAACAAATTTGATAATATTAAGGTTTTGAATGGTTTGATTATTTTTTTAATATTAATTAATGATCATTACTTAATTGAATATAAATTTCTCTCTAACTCAATTTTTGCAAGTTGTTAGTATAGTAAATGATAATCTATAAATCAAAGTATTATATTTTTAGCACGATAAAATTTTTATAATTTTCAAGTCTAAATTCAAATTTAATATTTATTATATATTAGGTATTCAATTTATTTATACAATAAATATAAACAATTCTACAAAATTTAAGACATTTCAATTTATTAGTCCAAATTTAAAGTAATGAGACTTTGAAATTAAATTTAAGTAACATTTAAATAAATAATTTTGAAAAATAAATATGTATTATAAAAATGATACTCGTTTTTATTATTTCTAACTTTTTGTTATATCTTTAATAAGCTTCTAACACTTAAAAAACAATACTTGTTATTAAAGTGAAATTTAATACCTAATATACTAATTAAATTGAATTGCAGAAATCTTCTTTCTTGAAAGCATGTTTAATTATATAAAGCAATTATAACCACATAGATAGTAATATAGTGAATATATTCAATGTTGTTGCTTTGCTTAATTATTTTTAATTTGAAAACTCTTACAGCTTTATATAATTTATAATTAATATACAATATAATAGGGATCTTTAAATTATATTAAAAATCTTAAAAGTAATTATATATAAAAAAGTAATAAGATTCTTATTATTTATTGATTTTTCATTAGAAGATAAATATAAACATTATATAATATTATAATTTAACAGTATTTAATATTTGTATAAATAGAATTTATAATGAATAGAATTTAAAAAATGATTTTAAAATATTTATGAAAATTTGATAAAAGATTATATAAATATATATATACTTTAAAACTATGTTTTCACTTATATATTTTGTATATAATTATTTAAAATTATAATATATCTACAAAATCAGAAATTAACAAATTTACCATTCCATTCTTTCCAAATTAATAACAATAGGAATTAAAAATTTTAGTAAATTTAGAAAATAATGATTAGAATTTAGAATTTAAAATAGTGGTACTCTATCTCTATCTTTTAACAATATTACAGGAAGTTCCCTTTGCTAAGTCTTGATAATTACCAGGACTTAAACCAATTATCACTATTCCATATATGCTAGTTAGCAATAGAGGAACCTGGTTGACTATAAAAGATGCTTGCTAGATAATATGCCTTTGCCTGCTATTGAGCTAAGGTATACTCATAAATCAATATAATAATCTAATAATAAATTCTTCAGCAGCTTATTTGTGAATCTTAGAGATTATTTACAAGTAGATAGAAAAGTGAAGATGATTATTTATGACAATTTTTGATTGAGAAAACCATGATAAAAGAACAAAAATAATGTCTATTTGTAATTTCTTTCAGTAAATATTTTATTCTGCAATATTATTTTTATTCAATAGTATTTAAATATAGGTATTTGGATAGCACCAATAATATATTTGTAATAATCCAATAAATTTCCACAGCAATATTATTGATTAGGAATTAGTAACAAGTCAATGTAATGTTGTTGATTGTTTGGTGTTTGATAAGGTTAAAAAATTGATTTGAAGACAATAGACTACTAACATTACTACAGGAATCAGTGCTAAAATCAGAAATATTACAGAGAAGTAATTGGGAATATTCAGCTATGAAATGGGTTGAAAGGTAGTTTTACTATTCTATCAAATAGTAGAGAGAACTCATATCTGGTTCACCTTAGTGTGAATCATTCAAATTCATGGTCCTTATAATGTAAGCCAGGTTAAAAGATCTAGAAGTTACTGCAATGGCTTGGTTAAATTGCCAATCAATGAATGGAGAGCAAATGATTCTCTATGCAAGATAAGAATCATTATTATTTTAAGCTAATATAGGGATATTTAATTAGAGTAGAGGCTGATATTTCATAATATTACAATAACAGCAATAGCTTGTTAGAATACTTTTGATCCAATGTTTGTGCTTGAATTTATGTCTTTGATCATCAATTCTAAATTTTAAAGTTGCACTGATAGATCAAAACATCCAACAAATCATTTTATTGCAATATGATATATCATTTACTCAATAATCATTCTAATACTCCAAATCTTGTTAAATGAGTCAACCAAATTTAACTCCACATCCTCGAAATAATCTTTTGCAATATTTACAAAACGATTTCAGTTCAAGCAGAAGAGATGCCGGGTTTAATAACTTGAATGACAACCAAAAAGTACTTGTTAATAAGTATATTAAAAACTACTTGGATCATTCATCAACATTATTGCTTTGCTCTGTTTCAAAGGTCTTCAATTTTGTCATTGGCCCTAGTGAGGCAATTCACATGAGACTCCCTTTTGGGATAACACCATAAACTTACTAATTTAAATAAAAGTGATATTGCCTCTTTAGGGGCTGAAATTGACAAATTTATTAAGGATAATTTTCCAAATCGAGTATTTGTCAAACGTATTGAAATGAGATGACTGGCGCTGTTCACTCTTAGAAACAATATATTTTCAATATTTAATAACATTAGAATTGTTCGCATTGCCAATGTCCAACTCAAAGAAGATTTAATACTACAGGCTTAAAAAATTTAACAAATTTAGTCGAATTAGATTTAATTAAACATTTATTAGGAAAAGAGCGAAGTAGATCCCGATTCTGAAGGAATTCGTTTACAATCTTCATTTGTTATATTGAATTTATGCAAACTTAATTTAAATAAAAATCCAAGGTCATTTGAAGAAACTATCATCTGGCATAGAATGATTGAAGACTTAAGTTGCTCAGATCATCCTTTTACACATTTAATTAAATCTAATTTTGATCTAAACCATTTACTTGAAAGTTTTCAATTTGTTATTAATCATTCTTTTGGTTGATATGAGACTTTGCGCAAAATGCTTCGAGTTAATACCAGAATTTGCTATTTTCAGCTGGAATTTAATATGCTAATTCAAAAAGGTTTGACAACTATTAACCAAGGATTACAAAATTTAAGCTCACTTACTTGATCAAATGTAAGACAACTCCAAATTGAATATGATTTACGTCTTGAAATCAATGATTTTTTCTTTTTATCGGATTCCATAGGTATTACAAAATTTGAATTGAAGCTTAGCGGTTTGCTTGAAGAGTCGATCGATAGACTTTTGAAAACTATGTCTCAGCTGCAAGAACTTACCATCTATATCAATGCAAGCGTCCTGTCAGTGGTCAGGTTAATTTATCAGAATTTTCCATTAACTTCATTAGCAATCCAATATCCAAAGCAATTTGAATCCTTATGTGGTGATGTATTAGCTTTAGAGAACAAATTTGATACTAAGCTTCACAATGCTCATTATTTCTGTGCACAAAATCTCAAATCTCTCACTCTCATTAATTTGGATATCATCACCTTCCAGCCTCGTTATCTTCACCAATTTACCAATCTCGAGATTTTGAATTTTTATCCGTATCAACCTTTATTCAGATTAACACAACTTGAACACTATTCCACGATGATTTCCAAAGATTTGAGGGTTTTCCCTATTTTGGGCTCAACACCGGCAATTATGTCATCAAGGCTACATTTGTAAACCCCAAACTCAATGGAAACCATATCCTTTTAAATAATCGATTTCAATACTTATTATTTTATACTATTAATAAAATATACCTGATAATATCATTTAAGCTCTATTTCATTGTGAATAACATTATATGATATACAAAGCATTGTTAACATATTCACAAATCCCAATGTAAAAATTGATCAGAATAATCTTTTCATGAAAACTATAACTACCCAAGAATTTACCTTATATTTAATGTTCAAATTTTTTTGTTTGTAAATATTTTATATTGAGGGATTTGCTTGAAATGTCAAATATAAAAATTATTACATTGCTTTGCTGGTTCAACAAATAAACCAATTCCCAAACACTGGATATTTTTTATATAAAATAATTATCTTATGATTATTAATCGAGCAGAAAAAAGAGCATTTAGTAAATGAAAATTTAATTTTCAGTTGAAAGTAAATAATTATATATACATATGAAATACATTCAAAGAATATAATACATATTTGAAAAACTTTTAATATTAAAAATTCCAGTTAGATAATATAAAAGAGTATAATTAATATACTATAATATTTAATTCAATATCTATAACTTCATTGAAAATTAATTGTCATCATAGTAAAAATGAATATTTAGTTCATTGTTTTCTGATGGAGTTTAAAAAATACAGCATTTGTTACGAAGGGACAAATTTTTGTATTGATTTTAAATGATGCCAAACAATCCAACAATAAAATTGTTTAATCTCAAATTCCAAAGAAAAGAATATCCCAAAAGAACCAAAAATATAAATTAGATCAACTACGCTTTTATTAAATTATAAATTTTGAATCAATACAAATAAGAGATCAGGGTATGTCAAGGGTATAGATCCACCTAGGCAAATGGCCAAACAGGTAAGAACAATATGTAGAAAAGAATAAATTTAAAGAGAATAGAGGTAAGGGTTAATTTTAGGAAGTTGAATAGTATAACAGGGCAATGTATACAAGTTGTTTCAATGTGAACAGTGTGGGAAAAAGTCCTTGTTTATTTGGCAATGGTTCCCATTTTTATATGTAAAAGTTGGTGAGGGTTCAGAGGTAAAATTAGACAAGATAAGATCAAGTAGATAAAAGAGATAAGATAAGGTAAGCAGATATGATTGACAGTGTCACGATGATGACAAAGTGATCTGATCTATGACACTCCCCTCAGATTGAGGTGTCCTTATTAGGAGACGCTCTAATCTTTGAATGCTTCTCAGCGTAGGCATGATAGGCATTGGTCTTTTTAACGCTATTATAGCGTTCCCAAGTAGCTTCATTTTTAGGGTATCCTTTCCATTGGACGAGGTATAGATCTTGGTTATAATAGCGTCTATGGCCGAGGATTTTATCGACGATAAAAGGATGATCTTGTTGATTACTTTGGGAAGGTGGTTTACGATATTCACGTCTTCGGTTATCAGGGCGTAATGATGGGTTATGGTACGGTTTCAATTTACTAGCATGGA
>JNEM01012238.1:0-10379 GCA_000697335.1 Conidiobolus incongruus B7586
CAATTAAAATTTGATTTATTTAAAAAAGATAAAATACCTGTATTTAATTAATTTACCTTTAAGAATTAAATAGGAAAATTAATAATACTTATGATTTGTTATATAAATTAACATATAATGATAAATAAAATATTCTATTAATATTAAATTATAAAGAAATTTAATTTATTTTAATATTTTATTTTTTTTAAATTAAAGCTAATTAAAAAAAATCAATTTATCAATTATAATAAGTTATTACAAAATCTTTTGTTTTTATATTATATTATATTTTGTTCAATTATTATTATTTTAGTTTTTTCAGTTTTTATTAATTAAATTATTTCTAAGCTTTCATATATATTAGATAATTATAGAATTAATAATAAAAATTGCTTTGGTAATCCTTCAACCAAAATAAGTAGGTGTTTTTTAATATATTTTTTATCAATAAAATTAAAAAAATAATAATAAATAATCTTATAGATTTTGGAAATATATGTATATTATCCATTTTAGATTTAAAATAACAAAATTGGTGATAAATAATAATTTTAAGTAAATATTGTTATTATCAACTGTTAATAAATATTAAATAATTTTAAAAGGTTTGTGGTTGAGTTTTAATAATATTAAAATATAAAACTTATGATTATTATTAAATTTAAATAAAATTTAATAGTAAATTTTTAAGTAAGAATATTTTAATTAAAAAATCATTATAGGTGAATATATATAGTCTGAAAATATAAATTCTCTTATTTGATATGTATATAGTTTATTTATTAAAACTAACAATATATTTAAAAAATTAAAAATTAAAAAATTTGCCATTTCTTAACTAATTATAAAATAATTAATGCTAACTTGAGATTTATGAATTATATCCCTTGGATATTTCATATTTAGCAAAATAATATTGAACTTTAATTAATATTTTGAAATATAAAGATCATTATATTTATATCCTTAATAGCTTTATTATATATAAATATTTAATCAATGATTTAATGGCCACCAAAATCAATTTCGGGATGGTTCTTTTTAAATTCAGCTAGTCTCTCTTCCTCCTCCTCATCTAGCAATTCGGAAGCTGGAGGCAGCAAGCTCGTCTGACCTTTGTCGGCAAGCATCTTCTCCACCATCGTTCTAGCCTCAAGGTCTAAATCGCTGAGCTTGGAATTGTCTGGCTGCATTTTGGTGGTATCAATTTTGGGATGATGAGTAAGTACGCAGTCCCACCACTTTTGCTGATATACTTTTTCCAACTGGATACTTAATAAATCCCCATTTTCAACTGTCCAAGTACTCTCCTCAACCCTGATCATATCGCTCAATTCTCCTTCGAACAATGGTTTCTGACCCTTGAATCCAACTTTCAAATGCTTAGGCTGGATTTTGATATCCAAATTTTTGGAACGTGTGCCAGAAGGTACTTTGACTTGAATTTCCAAGTCTTTTAAACTTTGCTTCCAAATATAAGGCAAATTGGTATTTTCGTAATTGAAGGTGTGTTCATATATGGATTTGTTATCGGGTCTAACAGATGCCATAGTAAGTTATAATTCGATGTGGAACGAAAAGTAGAAATTGGATCAAAAAATCATTGATATTGTTATAGAAAGGACTAGAATTTAATCGAATTTATATCAATTTGAATGAATATAATTATGGGATGCATTATCATTTAGAGCAACAAAAATAACTCCGATACAAAGAATCGAGCCCTGGTCATCTCAGTGAAAGCAAGAAATCCTAACCACTGGACCATATCAGATTAAAAATGCTGTCGCGGTTATTAGCTCTTGGAGGGTTATCGAGGACACTAGTACAGTCATTCTGTAGGCCAGGTTGTGAAGCATGGCACCTACCAACTAGGGTAAACTACCGATGACCAGTTCTCTGGCTATCCGGTCATGATCACTTGTAAACGGGGCGTTGTAAAGAGCGACTAGACAGTAGCAACGGTGTCGGCGTTAGGATGCGACATGCTAAGAGGATGGAATCACAAAATATCAATAGGAACGAATGTAAGATGAATAATGGAGGATGACTCAAGTGGAACTATAAGCAGCTACTTGAGTGTACTAAAAGGGGTGGTTTTTGAAGTAGGAAAAAGGTTTATCTGTGTAAAAAAGAGAGGCAAAAGTGGAGAGAGAAGAAGAGAAGGAGAAGAGTCCTTTTTATAGCTAAGTGAAATATATAGGTGTAAGTATGCAACGACTGAGTAACAGCGTGGTCACTCTAATGTGGACTGGTAGTATGTTGATAAGGCCTAATTTGGTTAATCAGGAATATGGTTGAGAATTTGAGTGAAAAACGCAATCAGGTAGCAACTGTCACAAATATTTCAAATATTTTATTCAATATTTTCTGAGTGGTAATTTTAATTCAAAATCAATTACACATTTTACATTATTCTACTTGATTTATCACAATTTATCATTTATTTTAATATCATCAATACATTTTATTTTTTTAATTTATTCCCGATTTAATCAATTTTTCAATACCAATGAAATTTTTTTCTCATAATTAATATATCAAAAATGTTCTATTAAAATTTCCTTGACTAATAATCTAAAAATCCCATATTTTTAACATTATATCATGAAAAGATTAATTGAATTATAAATCTAAATAATTCATGAATCACTTTGTTTTCTATGATAAAGAATTTAGTTGTATTTAATTCATTTGTATATTTGATACTCTTATAAATCTGAAAACTGAAACTTCTATATTTGAATGTACTTTGCCAAATACTGTCTGCCATTATCTCAAAGAGGATTTTAAGAGTGATATTGAAAGTTACTTTATGAAATGACCATTTTTGAGCTGCAGGAATTTTCAATATCCATGATATAATGCAAAAATTATAGCCTGGGGCTTAAATGATTCTTTGTTACCTTTAAGTATTTGTCTATATAAATGCAAAGATTGTAACTGTAATCCAACTTGTTTTGATTACACCGTAATAGGTGGAATAAGTAGAGTAGGGGATATTGAGTCAACGAGCTTAAGATTTTAATGGTTTTGAAGTTATACAGGGTTTTATTGTATTAGAGTATTTTGATTTTCTTCATCATCTGTTTAAAAAAAACAAAAAAAAGAATAATTCATGACCCGAAATTCAACTGAATACAATTCAATTAATAATTCAACTATTAATTTAATTTGTAATAAAAAAATATTCCATAATGAATAATGATATCTATAATGACGGTTCCGACGACGAATTGATCGAAGTTAACGATTTTCGTTTGGAAGACGCTGAAATGAAGTTGATTGTTATGAAGGTCTTTCTTTCTTACTCAATTATTACCACATAATGTATTAATATCTAATCCACTTAGATTCCGAGTCTATACGATTATTGGTTTAAAAACCCTAGGAATAAGGATGAAACTTTGGGCTATTTTAGATTTTATCAACCGTAATTGTCAATTCATCATATGCATTTTATTATTTATTAACCTTTACTTTAGCTTTCAAGACCAAACTGAAGATGGGGTAAATTGAGGCATTTCAATTGTTTTGTTTTTAAGACTACTTTGTGTTAAACTTATTTGGAATTACCCTCTAGAAATCACAAACTTTCACCTCAATATACCATTAATACTAGCATTATTAGTCTAAATCCTCCATACATTTTCAGAGTGGGTCGTGAGCCCACCACCGCTACTTTAGCCGGAAAAGTGGCTTACAAAAGTGTCGCTCCAGCTATGGATGGTCCCGAAGACAGTCGAACCATTCGCGAACAGGGTGTAGCTGCCAGAAATCAAGGCTCTATTCAAGCACTTCAACCCAGTGAACTGCCATTTGCTCAACCATTCACTAGCAACGATAAATTCGAAGCATCCAGTAATATGCCCAAGACATCCAAGACTGGTGTGGATGGCAAGGCTATCAGAATGAGCCAGAGCGAACTCCACCAAGTCATCTTCAAACTTTTCCAAGAGTATGATTACTGGAACCTCAAAAGTCCTCTCCAATCCACACATCAACCTGTCAGCTACCTCAAAAAAGTGCTCAGCCAACTCTGTATCTTCCATAAGTCCGGCTAGTACATGCATAACTATGAGCTCAAGCCCGAATACAAGGGTATGGCGAGCAAGGAGGGCAATCTCCCCATAAAACCCCCCGACGGAAGTACACCCTTCACCTCTGGCCAGAAAGAAGGCTCTGACTATGGCGAAAATGACAATATTTTAGAGGATAACTTCGACGATTTGGAAGCTGACGACGAAGGTATGGACGATGTAGTATTTGATCAAATTAACTAAGTTCTAATATTTTAAGAAATTTCAAATTGGATACTTGACAATTAACTTATGACTTATTATTAATTCAGTATATATGCACATGTTTAGCAATTAAGGCAAAGGGAAAATGGGATATTGATTGTATCAAATTGAAGTATATTAATTGTAATGAAATATATTATTAAATCGGTATTAACATTTTTTTTAAATTCTATTACTATATTTTCACTATTTATATTCTCTTCATTTTTTGTATTGTAAAATTCAATTTTAATAATTACGATGAACTATTTTAACAATTATTATTCTATAATAATAATAATAATAATAATTCAATCACAATATAAACAACTTTTATTTGAACTCCTAAATTCCAGTATCATTTGTTGTGATTCAGTCACTTGAATTTTTCAAAAATAAATTATAAACAATATTTGGATTATTATTGAAGATCTTTCAATTACTTGAATCATATTAATTTTAATGAAATTTTAAATATTAAATTAATTCTAAAAATTTTTTGAATATAAAAAAAATTTTGATATTGATTTAAGCAAGATTAAATGAAATTGAATTGATAAATTCTATTCAATAACTAATTTATAAACTTTATAAAATTTAAATATTACCATAATATATCTATTAATAATATCTAATCAATAATCCATAATTTAAACCTTGCAAAAATTCTCATAAACAAATATTTCATATTTAATTTTCATGTGAAGCCTCAAAATAATTTGATGTCATAAATTGATCATTTTTTAGTTTTTGACCAAGTGGAAATTTGAAACTAATCGAAAACTTGATCGACCTAATCACTTTATAAATACTAAAGTTCCCTGATTAAATTATAATGATTTTGAATAAAAATCTTTTAAAAAATAATATAATAATTAATATATTAATATAAATAATCAAAAATATGTCACACGATCCCTTTAATTATCTATTGCAAGAAGGCGATACGAGTTTTCAATTACATAATGAAGGTAAAATCCATAAATTGAATTAATAGAATAAATAGAATTTAATTTAAATTAGATGTTGACGAACAAGGACCTACGCCAACTCATATTGTGTTTATAATACATGGTAAAACATATATATATATATATATATATTATTATTATTATTTTGTAATAATATTTGAGTTAGGTATGGGTTATAAAATGTTTGAAGCTGGAAAATTTCGACAAAATAGTAAATACCTCAATTCCATTAAAGAACTAAAAATATTAATCGATAACACAAAATAGTGTTACAACTGTCTAAAACTTTGTGTAGTTCTTTATTTTCTGACTTTAGAGATAGTGGTTTACACTTGTATTTTTATCCAATAGGTAATATATAATTATTGAAAATATATTTATTAATATATTTATTGTCCTTAGAATGGGCTGCTGATTTTCATGGGATGGACACCGTTGACAAGTAAATATTAACAAATCATTAAGATTGAATCATTTTTTAATATATCATTTAGGCGTTTGAAAAAAGTAACTTTACCCTCAATTCCAGGGATGAGGGTATTTAACAATGGTACTTAATTATTAATTTAATATATTAAACTATTCACTAACTTAAATTGTCAATAGACTGTTTAGCTGATGTCTTATTTTACTTCACAGAGTATCACCGTCAGCGTCTATTCAATAAACTTGGGGAAAAGATCAACGAAGCTTATGAAAAACTCATGTCAAAATTCCCAGATTTTGACGGTCAAACTGGAGTCATCGGTCACTCCTTAGGTGGTGTTATAGGCTATGACTTACTTGTTAAACCCAATCCACCATCCAAATCTAAAGATCCTTTGTATCCAATGGCATTCCCAACTCTAGAAAGACCTACATTAAAATTTGAACCTAGTTTCCTATTCATATTGGGATGTCCCGTAGCCGCTGTGATGATTATGAGAGGACTAGAATATCAACACTATCAATTGCCCAAGTCAATTTTGTTTAGAAATATTTTTAATCGTAAGTTATCATTAATATTATTTTTTTTAAATATTATTTGCTTATTTTGTTTCTTTCTAGCATATGATCCTTTGGTCAGTGTTATAAATATTTTGTTGGATTACAATTATATTGATTTGTGCTGTATAGGCATATAGATTTGAACCTTTAATTGACTCGGAATATGAAAATATCGATCCGGTTCCATTGCCTATAAGTCAGCCTCCTGTTCAAGGGATTTTGCCCACTCTTCAATCTTATCTACCAAGACCACCGTCCGTGTTGAGTGATATATCTATTATAGATTCTGCTAAATCTGTGTTTACTAATTTCAACACAACTAATAAAGAACCATCTCCAACACCTCAATCGCCACCGTTTAGTCCAGAGGCAGAATTTGAAATTCCGCCTATAGACATTCCCAATAATGAACACAAGAGATCAGCATCAGTGGTAAGTATGATAGGATTCAACGAAGTGAGACGCAGTTCTTTTTCATCGTCCCCGAAAAAATCTAGTTACTTGAGTTCATATCCACTATTATTCCAAGTAAACAGAGCATGGAACACAAATTAACAATGCCTATTCATTTCATTTTTAGGATTCTGAACAAGCGCCTATTAAGAAGAAGACTACAGCCGCTCAAGCTCAATTTGTTAATCCTCCCTCTAGAAGCACCTCTCTTTTAGCCAGAGTAGCAATGCAAAACAATCAGAGTAATGATGGATCGGGGAACGAGAGCGACGACGAGGAAAGTAATCCTGATACTTCCCAAAACTTATCTCAATCTCTACCTTCTACCCTTTATAGCAAATTCAAACCAAAGCCCGAAACTTCGAAAAAACTGTCATCCATGCGCGGTTCTATGACTGAAACCATTTCCAAATCATCCCTGGGACAGTGGGTGGAATCTGCACGCCAACTTCTCACCACCAAAGCTGAGGACGAGCAACTATCCTGGGTGGTTGGGGGCCTTACCCTCGGGTTGGGCATGTTCTCAACTAAGAACAATATGGACCGCGCTCTAGATCCCGAGCACCACACAGAGGATGAAGTCACGGAAGCTTTCAACCAACAAAAAACTGCGGCAGCGTCCGATTCCATCCAATTACCCCAAGAAACTCAAGATAATAAGCCCAATACAGATTTGCCCAGGTATGACTACTCAATCCAGGTTCAAGCGATTCAAAATCTGAGGATCGAGTACCTCCTGGGTATCAGAGCGCATTTCTGCTACTGGTAGATTCTTTTTTATTTTCATTTTTATCATATACTAATACGATGATTTAGGTCGGATAGGGATGTTAGTCACTTCTTATTAAAAAGTTTTCAGGATTTAAAAGATTCTCAAATTGTAGTACCTCCATCCAACTAAATCACCTTATTCTTTACCACCCGATCGAATAATATTAAGAAATACTCATCCATAATAATATTAATAAAATGAGAGGAATTAAGATTCTAGCAGTTATTGCTTTGGATTATATATTTCATTGTTTATATATTGGAATTAAGAAAAAAAATTCTTGGTCATAAATTGTACTTCCTGCATTTGTGAATAGGATTTAACATTTGAAAATATTTCCAATACAGTGGAGTTAATCATTTGTTAATTTCATTTGATAGTTCGAAATTTATAATCAAAAAATGGTAGTCTGTCAATTATTTTTTATATCAATAGAATTCTTTATAAATATTGACATTTAACATCCAAAACATAATTTGAAAAAGTAAAAAATAGAAGCTTGCAGAAAATGTATTTAATTTCTAACCTTTAACCATATTTTGAAATGTTAAAATTAATTTAAAGGAAAGTATAAATTTTATAATAACTCAAAAATACTCATGATGGAGGATTTCGTAATATTAATATAACTTTGCAATGGTTATTGAATATTATACTCAAATTAACATTGAAAAGAATTAATGAATTGTAATTTGTTTTATGTAAGAATGAATAGTTTCACTTTAAAAATAATTTTTTAATTAATTATAATTTATTTTATTTTAGATTTCATAAATGAATCATTTAATAGAATTTAAATATTTGTGATATTTAATAAAATATCATTTGTAAATTGACTTAAATATTTAAAATTATGTCATTTTTTCCTAGTAATTATATAGTGTTTATATTTTCAATGGATTGGTTATAATATTGACCATGATAATACGCAATATTGGGTTATGTATAATGAAGTCTTAAATGATTGTAAATTATCGATTTTAAGATATAATTTATATTTAATTTACTCATTTTTATAAGTAATTCAGCTTTATTTTATTAAATATTTATGCAAAAATACTTAGCTGTCTGGATGATTGAAATGAAATCTCATTCAGAACTGGATATTTGCTAAACTTCAATGTTTTTAACCTGAATTATCCAGATTAAATACTTTTTTGACTTGATTTTCCTCAACAGTTGTTATTTTTCAATATACAGCATAATGGTTATCCATATATGGTAACTAACCAAACTCTTTGATATGATAGTATTTTTGGATCGCTATTAAATAGTTGAAAGTTATTTTATTCAATAAAAATTAGATTAGAAATAAAATCATTATCTTTTTAATAGAATAACTTTTAAATACTCTAAACTACTGAAACAACCAAAATTCACTTTTTTAACTATTTAAAAGTGAATTATTAAAAATCAGCTATTCTTAGTCGAATTCTTTAATTTCGTGAATATACAATGAATATTGAATTATATTGAATTGAAGAGGAATTTGTAATATTTTCAAATTTTTTGCACAGTTAAGAGATTCGGCGTAATGACCATTTATAGGAATTTTTCTTTTCTTTTTCATATAATAGAAATTTAATTTTAAAACTTGATTAAATCACCGGACTAATTGTTCAACCTGAGCTATTATAAAGAGTTGAATACTAATTTGGTAATGATGGATACATTTAACTCGATATATTAGAATGATTCTATTACAAGGATTGATTACTATTAAAAGAAATATTAAAAAATATGAAGAACCATATAATCCTATAAATTTATGAATTTTTATTGTGTTAGCATTATATTGTATTATATGGTTCATTTACTATTAATTTTGAATTTTATAATATATTTTAGAAAAAATTGATTAGTGTAATTAGCCAGTCATATTGAGATTTGGTGAAAATTATAGTGGACTAAAATCTATCAAGTGGATTAAACCAATATCGAAAATTCAATATAAATGAAATCGATAATTTTCATTATTGAATATTATAGTTTTCAAACTAATATTTAATAATATCAGATTCATTTCTAAATGAACAATCAAGATTCCCAATTATACTTAGCAAAATATCTTTGAATTCTAACTTAATCTTTCAGATTTGTCAATTTTTTTCTCAAATTTGATCACATTATTCCAATTCTACCAATTAAATCTATGCTTGATTCGTGCATAACTTGGATTTTGGATTTTTATTGGCTTTAAAAAATATTTGTTTCGATGAACCAACTCGATTAAGACAAGATATAGTCTATAAATTATATAAAAATCTTTTGATTCTGCTATACTACCAAGAATTATTGATTTATATTAATGAATAAAAATTTGAGATGATGGACTGTTCAAAATCCAATCAAATATATCCCTTCATAAGCTCAGTGTGAAAATCCAGGTTATGCCACTATAATGAAAGAATATGATTGGTTATTATAAAAAGTAACCAATTTTTATTGAATTTGATTCATTCCTTCAATATCATGGTCGTTGCTTGTTCTTTTAAATATTACTTTGTAAATTTTTAAACGATGATGTCAACACCAAGGTCAACGAACCATAATAACAATAATAATAACAATAATAACAACAATACATCCAACAATGTTGATCAAGCCTTGATTACGTACATTTTTGACTATTGCTTAAAGAGGAACCTAAAGGATACTGCAGCCGCGCTTCAATTAGAAGCGAATATTAGTTTTAATGATAACCCTATCCGCTTTGATACTCCAGAAGGCTTCTTAAAAGATTGGTGGAACTGTTTTTGGAACGTTTTTCATGCTTCTGTTTCAAACCAGCCCCATTCTGACCTCGGAGTATATTTAGAAAAGATCAGAACAACATCAGAAGGTAATGCTCCTCCTTTTCCATTTGGAGCTTCTCCAGAATCTGATTCCAATAATTCTTCTGGTGTTAAAAATACTCCTCTTCAAACTTTA
>JNEM01012239.1:0-46727 GCA_000697335.1 Conidiobolus incongruus B7586
ACTAAAAGCTGCTTGTAAATTTTAAATAATTTTAAAGGGTTTATGGTTAAGTTTTACTAATACCAAAATAAAAAACTTTTGATGATCACTATTTAGTTTAAGCATGATTAAATTAAACAACCAATTTTAAAAAGTTAATTTTTTAATCAAAAAAACTAATATATATATATATATATATATATTAAAAATATATAATTTCCTATTAACTTTGTATATATTTATTCATTTCAAACTAATAATATGTTTGAAAAATTAGAAATTAAAAAATTTCCCATTATTTCAAATTCAAGGTAATATTATAATCAAAATTTTTTATTTAAATATTATACAATTATTATTTTTTATAGTACAATTTAAGTTAGTTAATAATGATATTATGTATAATGTATTTTCACTTGATACCTCAGTAAAATAATATTTCAGTTATTAGAGTATATTAACTAAATTAACTAAAAATAGAATATGCGACAAAAATAATAATATAGATAATAAATTTTTAAAAGCAATGCACATATATCCATAGATAAAAACACTAGTAATAATTGTATCTTAAATATTATTATATACATAATAAGCATTAATTTTTTGATATAATTAATTATATTCAATTTACAGATATAGCTATCATTTTTTGAATAATATTTAATTCAAATATAATTAACTAAGTTTTTTCATATTACTTTTTCTAAAGAAAATTAAGGTAAATTCATTTCGAATTAAATAAAATCAAAATGCCATATTCTTATATTATTAATTAAAATTAATTATTAAAAAAATAATCTATTTATAGTATTAATTTGTTAATTATTAATTTATATTAACTATAATCAATAGAAAAATCTTAAGTTAATATGAAAGTACTCTATATAATCAACACCAACAACAATGCCATTAATCACAGTTATATTCAAATTTACTTTAATTATCAATATAAAATATGATATCATACTCCAAATTTATGAATAATCTTGCAAAAAATTTTGAAAAATGAATATTACTAAATTAAGTAATTTGTTCAATATTAACAAATTGGTAATAAAAATACTAATAATCTTGATAGAAGTATTATAAATGGTAATTAAGCGATAGTATTAACTAAATATAATACAAAATTTGAAGAAGATTATAAAAAAAATATTCTGAAAAATTATTAATTTATATAATTAATGATATATTCAGTTTAATAAATTTCTATTATTAAGAATTAAACCTACAGTGGTTACTATATTAAACTAATTGTTATCAATTATCTATTCATTTTAGATAATATCTAAGTATTGAAATAAGTAATGTATAAGTATTTTGGTCCTTATAATAGGATATAATATATTATAAGATCTAATATTAGATATATTACTAATTTAAAATACTTGTTATTGAATTTTGTTAGAAATTCATTTTCAATTTTCTTAAAGATTTGAAGAAGTATTTCAATTTAATATATTGTCTTTGAATATTAATATTTAATAGCTATAGGTCAATGATATAATATATATTATATATTATATCAATAGTGTTATAAATTTCAAGTTTTAATATTTAATTGTTTTATTTAGAAAGATACTAAAGTCTAAATTTTAACGAATTGAATCTGAAAATCAAATTTTATTAATAGTGTTTTCAATTCAATATTTTTATCTAGCATTTTGATATTTTTTTCAATATATCAATAAAAAAATATTAATCAGATTATATAATTAAGTAATCAACGTGTCATTATTTCTGAGTTTATTTGAATTGCCATACTGAATATTATTGAAAAGTGAATTATTAAATAATTTTCACAACCCAATACTGTGAATTGGATATTATTAAGTTAATGGAAAATGTGAAAATTATATATTAGTGGATTTAATATTTTCTTTGCTTAGTAATTTGTTTAATATGTTCTCTAAACAAAAACATGTTGATTAATGATTAGTAATTTTTTATAGTCCAAAAATAACACCATATCTAAAAATACCTATTGATTATTAGATAGAACCATTTAGTCTTTTAATGTTTTTTTAATCATGTTTCAAGTATGCTTTTATTTTATAAATAAGTATATTTTCAACTTACAAACAAATATTAATTATAAAGAGCAAAAATAACAAAAAATAAATTCTAAATGTCTTGATATTTTTTAATATACTTTGAATTCAGTATACTAATGATTTAGATTTATTTACAATAAATTTCAACAATATAATAATTTTATTTATTATTAGTAAAAATTATACATACTATATTATATTATCAAATTTGAACTTATCAACAATTAATAAATATATTAGTGTTTAAGGTCACGAATTATGTAACTGTATAATAGGTTAAAAATATCTAAAATATATCATTAATTATAATTAAATTCTTGATAAAATAATAATTTTGGAAATTATGATCTAATCAATTATTCATTTATTTTTTTGGATATTATTTTGAGTTAGGTACTTTGATTAAATTTCAAATATACAGAATAAAATAAATAAGATAGTAGATTTTAAGAATATTACTATATATCTTATAGAGCTTGCTATATTGAACAAATTAGTCAATTTCAAGATATTAAATGATAATAAGAAATAACTCAAATAAAGCAACTTGAGTAACTGAATACTAATAATTCAAACATTCGCATTATGATTAGTAATTGTAAATATTATAATATAAATATATATTTTGAATGTATTATATATTTTTATATTTTAATATCACTTATTTAAAATCTTTTAATAATATTTATTTTTATATTGAATATTTCAAGGTGAAAATTTTTGATCAATTGAAAATTAATAATAAATTTGCAATAAAAATATAAGAGTACTTTTTCAATAACTCATTTTACATAAATTTCATAATTCTAAATTGTAATTAAGGTTTTAAAATAATTGAGAATGGTGAAGTTGACATTGATATATATATTTGGTAATAGAATTAGTTTTTTGCTAAATCGGTTTTTGACACTTGATAGACTTGAAATTTGTTGGAGAACATGCTCTTGCATTTTAAGAACATGTAATAATTCTATTTCGAATATTGTATTGGCTTTATACTATCTCTTTATAGTAATTGTGCTATATCTAATATTTTTAGTTGATGATATACATTGTCTAAATACAAACAAATGATTGTTAATCTTGTTCAACATAATATCATCTAATTCAGCAAAATCGGCTATATTTTATATGTAGTAACTTAGTTATTCATAATTAAACATTAATATAGTTTATAAACAAATAATTTGAATTTTGCTAATTAAATAATTCCTATTGGATATAACTTCATTATTTAAGGTTAATTGTTTAAATTTTTTAATATTCCTCTCGGTATTATTATCATTTCAAATAGCTATGTTTTAGGTTTATTTATGAGGATCGACATTGCAGGATCATAATAATATTTCATAATATAATGTTTTTATTTTATTTTAGGATGATGAATAAAATTCAGTTAGCTGGAATCTTTGTGGAATAAATTATAACCAATGTTGGGTAAAAATTGAAAATTGGCGTTTCATGTCGTCTTAATTTGAATAAATTGAAAATTATCATATGGATCTTGTGAAGTGGTAGAGCGAATAATACTGTTAAATATCTGGATATCTTGCGAAATATTTAGTTTTAAGATGGGCAATAGCGCACGAATAGCGGACAGTTACACGCATCTAAACCAAATTCTTAGCAGGTAGAAAATGATGATTTCAGTATTGGGTAAAAGTTGTTTTTGTAATTAGTTTGTGTGTAACAGAACATAAGGTATACATCCACCAACCATTTATTTTAATGCACATGTTGAATTTTATTGATTTGATTGGAGAATGCATTTATTAAAGATTAGAATTGGATGTCGAATTAAGCCTATCTAAGCCAAGATGGTGTTATATTCTGATACGCTTTTAGAATCCAAGCAAAGAATGTAATTAAAGAGCCATTGTTATGATGCTCTGACCATTAAGTGAATAATGAAATAATACTTTAATTACAATTGTAATATATGAATTATAAATATTTAGTTGAATTTATAAATATCACATTCAAATTAAAATGATATCTTTCGTGATTTAGCTTCCATTGTGATTAGCTTAATTAGTTCTAGTGCAATATTTATCCAATCAATTAAGCACCAGGTTGAATGATTGATGATTTCAGTATAATTGATTAATAACATTAATTCCATAATTTTTGAAAGAAAAGGGTCCAAATTTCCTAATCAATTAACCTCATTTCGTAAGCAAGTATGATCATTGGCAATTGGTTTAAAATCTAACTTCGCTGCCATTCCAATCCATAGTTTGAAATATCTAGTGTGTATGAAAGACTGGATTTTATTTGCTCCTAATAGTTATCACATAGGACTCGCCATTTCATATTACTGAAAATATTGAAAAAGCCAATCAGCGGTGGATTTGAGAGTGATGATCAGAGTCATCAGATTCTTTTATGAGCCAATCATGGACATAATTGTTTACATTATGCACATGATTGGCTAATGATTACAATTTTTTCACCACTACTGAAAATAATCCAATTCTAGTTTTATTGGTGTGAAATTTGAATTTGGGACCAACAAATGGGGTATAAAAATGGGAGGCAAGTTGGCAGGGGCTGTTTTCTTTTCTTTTAATTGTATTTAATTCTGAGACAGCTTTTTTTTTCAATATTATATTGAACGCTCTCCAGCCTTTCTTTTGTGAGTATTGGTGCTTTTTAATCCCTTTCCTTCTCTTCTTTTTAAATAATATTTCCTCTCTCTTAGACATATAATGCCAACATGGTCTCACACTCAGCAACTAAGACTGAATTTTTTCCCGCCTCCACTGCAACAGAGCAGCGTGGATTAGCTCCCCCTAACTCTCGTAATTCTACTTTCTCAAATTCTAATAACAAAACTAATATCTATTCTAAGAGCGATGATTTTATTGCTCCAGCATCATATTACAACTTGACAGCAGATGCATCTGATGCTGGATCATCCGACAGTGATCGGGAGTTATCCGCTGATGAAAGCGAATCGCATGATATGTCACCACCTTCAGTTCCATTATATCCGTTTCAAAATCAAGTAGGTGGTCACACCTCTCTTCTTCGCTTTTCTGATAAAGCTATATGCAAACCTTTAATTCAGTCTGAAAAGGATTTTTATGAATTTATTGAAAATAATCATCACGAACTACTTCCGTTTATTTCAGTGTATCTAGGTGTTTTAAATGTTACTTTCGATGTCTCCAACAACCAAGTGGTGCCACAGGTTTTATTTGATAAAAACCAGCACTTGCTTCCCTCTCATTTAATTAAAAAATTCTGTGGTTCACCTAAAAATAAGAAATGTATTTTTATTCCTTCTCCCAATAGTTCTCCCCCAGGTGTAACGAAAATTAATAAAAAACTTCAAGAACAAATATTTCAAGAAGCATGTTCACCTAGCTCTTTAAGAGCTCGTTATAAAGCTTTAAATAATATTAGTCAGTTTAGTCCGCCACTTACCAGCTCGCGAAGAAGGCATTCTCTAAGTGAGAATAAACATAGTTCTTCGCCAGTTCTTACAGTCCAATCAGGTGAATCTCGCCTAGCTTCCTCATTCTCTGGTAGTTACCCGAGCCTTCCCGGATATAACAACGACTCTCACATGGATTTCGATGTAGACGCGATTCAGCTTCCTTCCCAGCGAGTAGCTGTGGAGTTGGTGCCTGTTCTTTCTTTAAATGACGATCATTCGCTTGAAATATTTGAAATGGAAGACCTTCCACCACCCGCTCCCACCTCATCCCTTTACGCAAACGAATCAAATGCTGTATCCAACCCTTGGTCCATAGAGTGTTACAATTCAATAATGAGTAAAATGGCCGATTTATCCTGTGATCAACCTCATAAATTTTTGATGCTTGGAGATCTAACATACAATATAGAGCGTCCTTGTGTATTAGATCTTAAAATGGGAACAAGGCAATATGGGATCTACGCCACTAAAGAGAAACGCGATAGTCAACTACGAAAATGTGAAAAATCCACTAGCAAAAGTTTGGGTGTCCGAGTTTGTGGCATGCAGATTTACAAGCTGGATCAAGAGAAATTCATCTTTCAAGATAAATACTATGGTCGTAAGTTGAATCCCACGTCGTTTAAGAAGACCATTGTTGATTACCTTGACAACGGCTATCAGCTCAACATTCAGTTCATTCCCCCTCTTGTACAAAAACTTAGGAAGTTATTTGATACTATTCGAACTATGAATGGATACCGTTTCTACTCTAGCAGTCTACTTTTGATCTATGATGGAGCCTCCAGAGTACCTATCGATATTGATCTTAAGATGATTGACTTTACCAACTGCGTTCACCCAGCGATGTATCAGAACTTGGACAAAGACGCACCTAAACCAACATTCCCACCCTCCACCTCGGGTCCAGATCATGGCTATCTTCGAGGCATTGTAACATTATTAGAAGTTTTTACTCAGATTTGGAACACACATGCATCCGAGGAAGAGAAACAACTTTACAAGGATCAGATGGTTCTAGAAGATCACTTTCCTGATGCCTATTAACCGAAGTGCAACAGTTTCAGTTACTTTCCGTTAATTATTGTATTTATGATATCCCCTTCCTTTCCATTGTTTAATATTTCGTCACATCATATTAACTATAGTATTATATGAACTTAAATAATCTCTATTGTTTGGGAGATAGATTTTAATTTTAGCTTTAAAAAATAAATTAATATTTATTTCATTATTTTTTGTTACTAAATCATGTGATGTAATATTTTGATTTTTCTTTGACGTAATACGAGATTTTTTATTTATAACAAATTTTATCCTTAATCAATTAAATTAAATTATTTAATCATTACAATGGTCTCACAATCTAAGATCGTTAAAACAGAATGTTAGCATATATATTACGTTTTGTTTGATTAATTGTATTGTAGTATTCAATGCTGATAATTAAACAATTATTTGCAAAGAATAGAATGACAGATTATATATTTATGGATTGTATGAATTTCTTATATATATATAGTTAATAAATCTGAAATGAACTAATTTAAATAAATCCATAATTACAATCGGATGATACCTTAATATACCTATATTAGTAAATCTTTGAATATCCTTTAATCTAGCTATGATCCATTAATAGAATTTTATCTTAATAATAAAATACATTAAATCTATTATTTAACTAGAATATATATTTTTATTCAATTTAAATATATTTCAATTTATTGTCACAATAATATAAAAGTAAATAACAAATATTTGACAATTAAAAAAATTGCAAATATAATAGAGCTAATGAGAGGAATATTAAATGTTGTCAATTTCATTATTGAGTGTTAAGCTTGAAAAATATCAACAAGGCATGCTAATAACGTATAAGTTGTTGGAATTAAAAATAAAAATAAACAATATGAAGTTATTGTAGAGCTGGTCATGTTTACAATGGCATGTATAACCAATGAAAGTTAGTAAAATCAGATGTGAAAGCTATTGGTGGCGCTGTAAAGATCCTGTGGTTGGGTGGAACTGGGCTGGTCTTTAGTTAGAGTTTGAGCTTTGAACTGGTTGTGCTTTTCCGTTATGCTTTGGACGAAATCCGAAACGAATCCACTGCTATTACGATCCAGTAGCCAGTTTTTAGCATTCTCAAGGTTGGATTTCTTCTTATTTAGCTTAATATTGGAGAATACTTGAGTTTTAATTTGGTCATAATCCGATTCAAGGTGTACCAAGCTGTTATGAACTTCAGGGTCGATAAGACCACCAAATGTGGAAGTGGCTAAATTCTTCTCAACTTCTTCAAGTTGTCTGTCAACAGCATCCCTAAAATATAATGAATAACAATCAAAAGAAAGGAGCAAAATAAATAACATACGGATCAAATGTCATCGGATCGGGTTCTATTCTTTGTAAAGTTCTCTGAGACACTGAAGCTGAATTCTTATGGAGTTTATGATCGACATATGCAGTAAATATGAAAGAATTAGTTTCTTTTAATTTGCCGAAAATATAAACTGCATCCCAGTTTTGTTTTTCACCACACTCTTGATAAATTGCATTTAATCTCTTCCATTGTTCTATACAAATAATCAAAAATATGTTAAATATAAAATTAAATAATAATTTACCTGTATCAACTCGAATAGGAACTAATGGAAACTCTTTAGGCTGTGTTTGGTGAAGCATATAAAGAGAGAATAAAACAACTACGTCAACTTGGTAGCGAGTGGCTTTGCGAGGGTATGAAAAAGTTTGAAAAGCATCCGCTGCGAGATGAGCCAATAGAGATTGATAAAGACTGTACATGAAGAGTTCTCTATCTTCCTTTTGCATAGAAGCAAAGTGAATTAAATGAAATTGTAAATCGACCCAAGCTTGGATAAATGAGGGAAATTCAGTACAGGTGGGGAGTTTTAGAGCTTCTTCCAAAAGCATCGACATATCCGATTGTACAGCTTCTCTTGAAATACCGTACTGCCCTAAACAAACCATACGTGAATTGTTGGGAGTGACTTGGACTTGAGGTGTCTGAGTTGGAGGAAGCAACTGATGGGGATCATTTGGGTCAATAATAGCTTTTCTTCCTCGACCCCTGCCCCTGTTAGCAACAAAGTCGAGGGATTCGACGGGGTCTAAATGTTCGATATCATCGGGTGAGCGAGCTCTTCCTCTTCCTCTTGTTCTAGGACGTGTTTGCGATTTTCTTGGACGACCCATAACAATATAATTTTTCAACTTGTGGGTAACTCTAATAAATACTTTGAAGATAATAACAGAGAATTAGAAATATCCCACAACTATAATTTAACTGAATGATATAAAATTAATCCAAATGCTCAATTTCAATTTTGACATTGAATTAGATTCTCAAATTTGATTGGCTATCATAAAATTAGACTTATGGCTCTAATTTCATTTGAGTCAATCACGTGTTATTGGATGACACGTAATAATATCATACAATTTTAAAAATATGTGTCACTCCAATCTATTATTCAGTAAATTATTCTACTATATCACTTAAATGGTTAAATATATTATTAAATACATGATATCATCCTATTATATATTTCTAGTATTTTAAGCTTTAAACTTTAATAATGAAGTATATGTGATATATTATATATCCCATTTATTCCCATACATATTTATGCAACATAATTTGTTAGAGTATTCCACTAAAGATGTATCATTGTCAGAATTTCCACTAGTTCTGAGCATATCAATCAATATTTAATTGAGGCATAAATAAACTATGATATAAACACTATAGCTTTTGAACCTTATTAGAACAAATTTATAAAGAAATTATTTTTCCTTGTAAAATAAAACTTTGATGTTATAAATTTAAGCTTTTTAAATTCATTTTTAAAAAAACTAACACCAAATATATAATTCTCAGTGAGAGCAATAAATAGCATAATTCAACAAAAGATCTTATATATAACTTTAAAATTGCAATAACTTTATAAGACAAAATGGTAAATTTTAATTGTTAAAAAGTAAAATAAATTGAAATACAATATAGACAAACAGCATATAGTAAAAAACCAAAAAAATTAACTTTTTCCAGCTCTTAAACAAAGAATTAATAAAATGACTGGGACAATAAGATAGACTAATAATTAATGTCTCATTGGATTGAAAGGAATGGTATATTTTAAACTAAAAAAAGCTAAGAAATCAAATGTTTAAATGAAATTATTTTCAAGATAAGTACTAAATGGTATTGAAAATGTCTTAGAATATTTAAATCAAAAAAATATATAATCTCTTATAAGCATAGAAAACTAATCTTGTTATACAAAAAAGTCTTAAACTTAGATACAAAAGTAAAAAAGTAAATATAAATTAAATATTATTTATGTTAAATATTCAGAACAAGTTATTTTTTATATTTTAATAATAATATTTTTAAGTGATTAAGCCATTGCTAAAAAAGCTTAATTATCTTTTCTATAATAAATAAAAAAACAATAAATGTTATTTTTGTATTCTAATACCATTAGAAAATAAAAGCGCTAACTAGTTCATAAGCAAATTATAATTACATGGAAAATTTTATTTTAATATAAAAATTTTTACAACATATTATTTTTTAGTTTATTTATTTATTTAACAAACTTTTAAAATAATTTATTATTATTATATTTGAAACAAGCTATAGAGCAAATGATCTCAGAAAAAAATTTTAAAAAATACTATAAGATAAGGAAATCAACTAAAAAATTCAGAAAATTAGAAACTTCATAAATTTATTAAACAGATATATATTATATTGATTATTAAATAGTATCACGTTGCTTTGGTTCTTGAAATTAAAACTCCAAAAATAGTGAAGAAAGCCATTAAATGTGTTAACAGTAAAAATACAAAAGCAATGTTAAAATAATCTTATTACAAATTTAAACAAAGAATACCTAACGAAATCAAAGTATACCCTTGTAATAAGGTAATTATTTGTAATAAATATCACAAGGGCAAAACATATGGTAATTAAGGATATTTACATATATGACTTGGGTCAAGCAAGGCCTTCAAAGGTATAAAATAACATATAAAGATAGATTGAAACATCAATACTGTTAGAAACATACTCCTTTACTATCTAACAGTCAATTAAGCAGCCTTTCAAAACTGATATAAAGGTTTACCCCCTTGATATCTTTGGGTTACATATAGCACTCAGATAAGGGTGATCAAATTTGATCAACTTTGGACAAGTTTAACTATAAGCAATTAAATTGGTTATAAACTAAAAATATAATCATTAGAATGATAATATAGTCTTGAATTATAATTAATTTCAAAAATATTATTAATTAAATTCTATTTTAATAACAACATATAACAAGAACTAAAATCCAATCCAAAAAGCAACAAATATGCAAAATATTACAAAAATTATCAGTATTTTTTAAATTTTCAAAGTTACTTAAAAACTTAAATATATTGCACTATAATCATAAAATTTGACGTATATCACATTATGTAATATTTCAACCAATAATCTACAAAAATGAACCAATGTAAAAAATAATTACAAAATTCCACTATAAAGATTTAATTTCAACAAAATTATATTTAGTTAAAAATAATTAATATTTGGTTGATCATAATATATAGGAATTAGATATAAATTGGTACCATTAATGGATATATATATATATTTAAAGTCTTATTAAAGATTAGAGATATTACAATAAAATTAAAAGATATCGTAGTATAAGATTAAAAAATTGCATTAGTCAAAACGTAATTATAAATAAAGTCAAATTATCAAAGTTACAAAATTGATCAATTAATAAATATGTAAAATATATAAAATATAATGCTAATATTATCACAGAATGGTATTTTGAGTATAATAATATATTGTTATAAGTTTCATATAAAATGATAGAATATATATTTGATATAAATATAGTAAGCTAAATAAAATAATGAGGTAGAATCCATTCAATCAACAGAGTATTTTTTCTATTTTACAAATAATTTTAGTATATTGATCTCAAAGAAATATTCTACAAAGATTGTAGGAGAGGGGAGTAGTTAAGTAAGTGACGATTTTGATATAACATTAAGTAGTAGTGGGCTGAGTAGAAGTAGGGGGATTAAAAATGAGAGGTAAAAGAGCTCATAGCTCCGAATTGACAGCTTCTGGTTGATCAGATTTACCTCTACCTCTGCCTCTTCCTCTTCCTCTACCTCTACCTCTACCTCGACCGCGTCCACGTCCACGTCCACGACCTCTTCCATTTGTGCTGGATTCCTCAAACTCTGGTACTGTAGTATCTCCTGTGCCAGTTGACTCGGGTGCTGGAAAAGGGTTATGAGCGGGAGCAGGAGCAGGAGCAGGAGCAGCAGGCATAGGCTGAACCTGAGACATAGGCAATTTAGCAGGCTGCGTCGAGACACCCTCCTGATCAGGAATATGGGCGACTACATCCTTCAAAAAGTCGAATTGCTCGATAATCTGGACAGTTTGCTTCAAGTGAGTCGGGGATACACGTTTCGAATTTTGTCGCATAGCTTGCATCATTGTAGCTTCACAAAGAGATTTAATAAATAGTTCTAAAGCTTTGGCTAATGAAAAATGATTAATAAAATCTATGAAATGAAAAAATTGAATAAAAACTTACAAATTAGTACGGGAGTAGCTTGAGACATTTTACCAACATCTTCATCAGCTTGCATAATTTTCTTGATTCTGGCCTAAATATATTATCATCTTTCATTAATAAAATGTTCAATTCATAATATTGATAACTGTATGAAAACAGAAGTCATAAACAATCAAATTTAATATAGAATTTTTACTTACAACAGGAAATTTAGTTTGATATTTCTTTTTCATTTTATATTATCGACAGTAGTTAATAATAAAATATTTTTAAATAATTTAAACAAAAGATAATATTATCAATTTGAATTAACGTTTAATATATATTTAAATGAATATAATTTCTCAAAGTCCAAATTATTTCGTCAGCCTCAATAAGTATTGAACTAATTTTTTAATCGTAAAAATTTAGGTATTTGGGTGAATGGAGATTATTTAAATATTTGGTATAAAATCTCCCATAAATATTTTTGAATTTTCTAAAAAAAATCTTAAATATGAATTTGACTATAAAAAATGATATATATTAAAATTAAATCTAAAATATAGTATATTAATAAATTTGAAAATAATAAAATGTGTAAAAGATTAAGACTCAGGTATTACGGTTAATCCTCATGAAGAGGCTCGGTACAGGTCTGTGTAATAATTTAATCATCAACGTCAAAATCTTCCGATCGATGAGGATCGAACTATAGATCTTTCGAATGCAATGAAAATAAACTTTCCACTACACCAAATCTCTATAATTTTCGATTAATAAAAATTTCCTTCATATTAGAAAAAGAAAGCACCCATAATTATAATTATCAAATTCAAATTAATAAATTTTTTGTTTATCAATTTATTTAATTTTGTGAATGAAATCATTAATCAAATAAAGCAATCAATTAAAAATATATAACATTTCATTGACTATTCGATTATTCACATAAGATTCAACATATAAAAATCTAAATAATTTTTGAAATGCCACCCAAATCTAAAAAGAATAACGATTTGTTAGCTGGAAGTGCCGAAACTCTTCAAGCCGTTTTAATAGCTGACAGTTTCGATGAAAAATTCCAGCCTTTAACTCAGGATACCCCAAGATGTCTCCTTCCTCTGTGTAATATCCCTTTGATCGAATACCCTTTAGAGACTTTGGCTCGTTCTGGAGTTACTGAAGTATTTGTGATTTGCTGTGCCGGATCCCAAAAAATCAAGAACTATTTAGCTAATTCGAGATGGAGTCAGCCTGATTCCATGATTAAAGTCACTCCTATTATCGCTAATCAGTTGACTTCAGTTGGTGACGCTTTGAGAGAATTGGATAGTCGCTCCGTGATCGATTCTGATTTTATTTTGATTCATGGTGACGTTGTTTCCAATGTAGATTTGAAGCCAATTGTCCAAGAGCATATCAAGCGCAAGGAAACTGATAAGCATGCTATGATGACTATGCTCGTCAGAGAAGCTAGTGAAGATCATCCTTCCCGTACCGCTGATCACCAGCCCATATTTGCGTTGGACCCCAAGACCAATCAATGCTTCCACTACGAAAAGAATCTCAAGTACCCCCAACATATTCCCATCCATGTTGCTGAAGAGAGCTTGGGTGCTAAAGAGCAATCTGATTTGGTGATTAGATACGACTTGACCGATTGTTTCATCGACATTTGTTCCATCGAAGTGCCAGCTCTCTTGACTGAAAACTTCGATTATCACCAATTGAGAACCGATTTTGTCCAAGGTATCTTAACCTCCGACTTGCTTGGCAATTCTTTCTATTGTCACATTCTCGACAAAGAGTACGCTGCTAAGGTCAATGGTCCTCAAATGTATGAAGCTGTATCTCAAAACATTATTTCCAGATGGACTTTCCCTCTCGTCCCTGATGCCAATTTTACCTGCGAAACCAACTATGTCTACCATCGCAAGCAAATTTACATCGATGAAAATGTCCAAATCGATCCTTCATCGGTATTAAGCCAAGGTGTAATCGTTGGTAAGAATACCATCATAGAAGCCAATTGTAACATCAGAAACACTGTAATTGGAGACAATTGCCATATCAAGGCTGGGTCAGTTCTGAATGGTGCTTATTTATTTTCCAATGTCGTTTTGGAAGAAGGTGCTACCATTAATAGATCCATCATTGGCAACAATGCTAAAATACTCTCCCACACCAGCGTCCAATTGGGATGTATTCTCGGTGAGAACGTCATTGTAGGTCCTGATGTTTCTATCTCCAGCCATCTCAAATTGGAAAAAGCTGAAGATGAAGTTGCCGCTGAATTAGGTGCTTCTACTAATGCCTCTATCTGGCAAGATGAAATCTTTGAAGATGAAGATGAAGATCCCAAAGCCATTGCTCTCTTTTTGCTCAGTCAATTGGCCAGAGATACAAACGAACTCTACGAAAGCTTACAACTCTCCACACCCAACGATTCCGATGACGAGAATGAGGGTGATGACGAAGATGTCGACAGTTTCGAAACCGAAGCGGCCGCCACCCTCCAAAGAAACTTGGAAGAGAATCATGAAGCGGATCTTTCCATCATTGAATTGAACTCCCTCAGAATGTCTTTCAACGCTTCATTCGACCAAGTCCGAGAATGTATCATCCACTTTGTTCTCAAACAACTGTCCCCCGAGACTACATCCGCCCAAGTCCAACAGATCTTCACCAGGTGGTCCCCTGTCATTCGCAAGTTCATTTTCGACGCCTCCGACCAATTGTATGTACTCGAAGTCGTCGAAGAGTACCTGTCCAACCACTCTGACCTCCACAAGCTCTTCCTCAGCATTTTGAAGAACTGCTATGACTTGGATATCTTCGAAGAAGAAGTGATTACTGAATGGTATGATGACGAACCTCCCGAGTCCGACTCTGACAAGTATATCAAACTCAGAAAAGTTGCTCAGCCTTTCGTCACTTGGCTTCAGGAGGCTGAAGAAGACTCTGATGAGGATGAGGAAGACAGTGATGATGAATAAGTTACAAAATATCTAATAAATTATTCGAAACATTTGGCTTTCTAATTAATATTACTCTAAATATTGAGTAATGACCATTTTTTAAATCTTTATTGTTTGACAATAAGTGAATATACGACTTCGAATTTTTTGTAGAATAATTCTCAAGTGATACAAATATCAAATTTAATATTAAACGTGTTTAATAATATACTTCCATCAAACAATAATCGATTTAAATAGACTTTAAATTTCAATTTCATGGAAATTACATTGTCATGATTTGATATAGTATATTGGTTAAGATATTTATTCAATACTTTAATAACTAATTTTTTTTACAAATTTGCATAATAAATACTCGGTTAAAAATGTTAATTTTGATATATTGATTTTTTCATAAATATTTAATAATAACAATAATAAATAGAAAGTTGCTATAAATTGTATATCCCAAATTGGGCATGAATATAATACATTTAATAAATTTTTAAATCATGTCAAGCCAAGATTCTAATAATATTTAAATTATACACTATAACATTTATTTATTTTATTAATAGCAATGCTGAAATTATTATCGAATAATATAATAATATAAAACAAAAGAGATGTACAAAGCTAATTCAATTATAGTAATGTTTGTAACTGATATTTCTTAACGAATATAATTACAATATAAATTAATATATAAGCTACATAGTTTTATCACATTATGTATAGTAGATTAATATCATTCAAATATTTAAATAATATAACAATTCAGGCGAATAAAAATTTTAGCATATAATTTTGTATTATCGATTTATTAAACACTAAAATAGAAATAAAAGCTATATGAATATATGTTAAATTTATAAACTCAAAACTTGTTCAATATAAGAATTCGAAAAATTTCTTAATAGTAAGTTATATTTTGATATTAAAATATTGATAAATAAACTATATTCATATGTTAAATCAATTGGCGTTTTTATATAGCTGATTAAAAAACCTATTTTAAGCTATTTTTTTAAATGTTTTATACCACAATTAATGTATTTTTGATATTGGTAATTTTTTTCAAAAAATAGTTAAATATTTTGTAATTAGTTATTGGTATAAAATTGAACAAAAAATTTTCTTAGATTCAACTTGTAATTTAAATTGAATTAATGATCAAAAATGAAAAATGGAAATTGTATAATTTCAAGAAACAAAACAGTTGAAAAATACAATAAATATATTTGCCAAATGAATTAATTTATTAATATAATCGTAGTATATTGATTTTCTATCATTTTCTAACAAAAATATCGACTGTAAAATTATCAATACTTAATTTCCAAAGCAACAAATTGAATTGATATAATTATTTTATTTAACTAATTAACAAATAAAAAATTTGAATATTCATAATATACTTTCAATAAATGCACATTAACCAATCCCACTACCAGACTCTGCACTCTTGAGCCATCTTGTAAAATACATCTAACATCTTAGTTCCCTGATCAAAATTCAAGTGCTGATTCTTCAATCCGAGTCCCAACACTAATCTCCTTCCCTCCTTAGGGTTTTGTTTCTTAATATAATCCATCAATTGACTGCTGTATAATTCCACAATATGCGAACGATCATCAGCACTGTAACCCAAAAGGAAATTGGTTGTAGATGCAATCACTTCGTCATTTATAGGGATTTGGGGATGTTGATAGTCCAGTGTAGTCTCTACCTAGGATACTGTTAATCATCATGAATGGTAAGGATATTTAATAAACTTACCAATTGACCGACTTTACCCAACTGACTAATAAGCATCACAATAGAATTACTAAAACCCATGCATACCATTTCTAATTTTTCGCTTTCAAATTCGTATTCAAATTTTTTAACTTGGATTGGGAAGTTGCTTGATGTGCTCATTTTTTATTAGTTATATTTTTGTTAAATGATTTTTAGGGTTTCGTCACTGAGACTTTGAGGGGAATATTTAAAGATCATTATTGGGTATTTAATATTGTGGGTTAAAAATGATGATGATATCATACGAATTTAACTAGAGATTGAATTTTCAAAATCCAAAAATTAAATCAAGATAAAAAAAATTAAAAACTTTATTATATATATTAAATTATATAATTATATAATTATTACCTCAGCATATTTTTAAAAGTTATCAAAATTGATTAGAATGTATGAACATTGCAATAAATAATATTAAAAATGAATCATATATACAGAGTGATTCAAAAAAAATTAAAATACTTCATAATCAACTTAGAAAAGTTAATAATATATTCAATATATTGAATATATTTGTATATCTAATAATCAATAATCCTTGTATCAAATGATTGAAAATTCTCACATTTAAGAAAAATATGGTCCCATGAATTAAAATAAATTAATTCGGTTACATTTAATGAGTTTAACTTAATTCACATCATTAAAATTCAAATCAAAAAATCTTCTAATAATTATTAAATCATAATAAAATAATTGAAAAAATAAAAAAAATTCAAACTAAATGGTAATTATAATATACTACTATTAAAATATATTAGATAATTTATATTAATTTAAATTTAGACTGAAACTAAAATTTCTTGTAAAGATATATTTGAAAGAGGTATTAAATAAATCTTAAAACTATTTTTTCAATTTAATAATGTCTAGTATAGCTCATTCCGACGCTATTTGGTCCATAACGGTAAGAGGCTCAGAATTGATTACTGGCTCCGTCGACCAAAAGGTGAGAAGTTGGTAAGTTTTTCATAATATGTATGCCAATTGAACACTTATCGAAACTAAAAAAGGGATTTGGAAACCAACACTCCTTACGAATTTCCCGAAATTCACCAATTGGGAATTGTTTCTTTGGACGTTTGTGGAGAAAGTAATATTCTATGTTTTATTATTAATTGAATTTAAAACTAATTGGAAAATAGTTGCCTGTTCTATTTCGTTAGATGGATTATTGGTGGTTTATAACTGGACTACCAAAGAGATATTGTGTTCTAAATCTATTGATTCAGGTAATTCTATAAATTCTTTATAGATTGAATATATTTGGATATTTATGAATAGGTTGGAGATGTAAAATCAATCCCAAAACTCAAGTGATCGCTGTAGGATGTCAAAATGGACAAGTATTAATGCTAAATTCTCAAAATTTGGATCAATTGTTCAATGTTAGTACTTTTGGAGGATGTATTATGTCTTTAAATTTTGTAAATCTATATATTATTTATAAGTTTTTTAAGCTATTAACTGGATTCTTAGAGTAAATCGGGTGTTTATTTTGCTGTTGGTACTTATTCCGGTGAAGTTTACGTTTTTGAGTCGGAATCCGGTCGTTTATTTAGGAAATTTCAATGTAATTTATTTTAAAAAGTGTTCATTAATAAATAATTAATCTATAATTTATTAGCACATTCTATGCCCGTAAGGACCGTTACGTTCACCGAAGATGACGTTATGTTATTCTCTGGCTCTGACGATTCCAGAATCAATTTATTCAACGTCAGTCATGGTCACTTGACAGCTACCTTTACAGGTCACACCTCATGGGTCACTTCCGCAGTACCACATCCCGAGCAACCTCTCTTAGCCTCCTCATCTGTTGATGGCACCGTTCGAGTATGGGATTTAACTACCAAAAAGTGTCAAGATATCTTTGATCATCAAAATGACCCAGTCTGGGATTTAAGTTGGTGTCCCACCTTAAATTATCTCTGCTCTGCAACTGAAGCAGGTAATATAAGAATTTTCCAGTTATTAAATTGAAAAAAATACTGCTAAATTTATTTATTATATAAGTTTTGTTCGATTTATAACCCTATGTTCTTAGGATAATAATTTTAATATCAATCTATGTTTTATATATTAATTTTTAATAGTTGTATTTATTGAATCCATCACTTTTCAATCTAATCAGATATATTTTAGTATTTCATTTATTCAACATTCTTATATATATTCCAATTTCTCAGTCATAAACCATAAATTACAATACATATTCGCAAACATTTCAATTTCAATAAAAATTATTGGATAATTTGATTGATAATATAATTTTATCTGAGTGTAATCAAGTTACAAAGGATTTGATATTTTAAAAGGATCATTTAATTACAATTTCAAATATCTAAGCAAATCAATTAATCAGCAACAATTCCGAACGTATTTTATGATATTTAATAATTAAATCATATCGAGTGAAAACATAAGTTAATTTTAATTCGATTCTTATATAATTTTTGTCAAATCTAAATGAATTTTGATTTTAATTTGATGACAATTATATAAATTGAATTAAAATTAATTAAATAATCATTATATAAATGATTCATATCCTCACTGTTTTAATTATTTAAATTTTATGAGTATTTGTATGAAATTTACCTTGAATTTCTTCATATGGATTCAATTAAATTCATCATCTAAATTTAATAATAATTTTATATGAATTTATGAATATGGGTTTAGACATCGTTATTGTTAATATTAATATTTATAGAATTGCCAAGTAAATTATTCAATTCCTTGGCAATTTATTATGTAGTTGCGAATATCAAATATGTTAATTGTAATTCAAATTTCAGATCTATAACTGTTGGGTTAAATATTGAATTGATCATTTTGTAACTGGAAATAAAATAAAAATAACCCAGTATTAATCAAACCCAGAATAATTAAATATCATTGGTATATATCAATATTGATTGTTATTAAATATAAGAAAAAGAATATGGTTGATTTCATTTTGGCTAATTTTAAATAATCATATTGGAATAAAATAAATAAATATTGACGTATTAACGACTGATATCAAAAAAGGTGGCTATTTGTTTGTTGAATCAAAGTAAATATTTTCAATCGTAATTTTAATAAAATTATGAAAAAAATTAAACAGCCCTTCTGAAAGTACGACCAGTAGCTGTCTTCTTTTCTTGATTAGCCTTCTCAGGTTTAGCACGTGTAAGTACCTTCAAAAATTCAGCAACTCTAGCTCTCATACGTGAATGCATATAGGCTTTAGAGCATTTGATATGGTAGTGAAGGTAATCTCTGAATAATTGAATTAAATTAATGGTTTTTTCTTCATTTTCTTCAGATTGATAGTGTCTAGGTTCGAGAACGAAGGTAACGTAACCAATATCCTTTCCTTCAATTAATCCCTTGGCACCTTTAAGTTCACCAGGGGGATCACGATTGGAGTAGATCACTTGAGGAGCATTCTGAATAGCAGGTTGACGACGAGCATCGACGAATTCCTAAAGAATATAAATTGAAAAATATTCAATTTTTTAAAAATACTAATATTCAACTTACTTGTAAGAAAACTTTACCAAAAATTCTGTCCATCTCTTCCTTGAAGGTAACGGTAAAAATGACGGTAACACGATCGGCTTGAGCGTGAACGTAAATGGCTTCACCTTCACGATAGTTAACGACCATCGGGGGCGTGTTAATTTGACCAGATTTCTGATTTTTAAAAGCCAAAACGAAAGGAGCAGATAAAGCATGACGTTTTAATTGACCCAATTCGACGAGTAAAGTATCCAAATCCTCAGGAAGACTATTCAAATCGAATTTTAAGGTTAAATCAAATTGGGGTTCGGGAGTATTCAACCAAAAATTCGAGTATTTAGTTTTCAAAATAGTTTCTACGTCATATTCTTTAAGTTGATTGTAACAAGCCCATCTCATTGATAATAAAACTTCATCAACGGTTTCAGGTGTACTAATTTGATAGGATACTCCATCAAAATCGACTAGATTATGAAATAACTTTTCACGTTTTTCGCTATATTGAATAAATTCAAGTTAGATTAAGAATACATAACTTAATTACTAAAGTTTTAATATACAAGAAATATCAACTTACGCCTTAAAAATATTTTTTAAAGTATCTTGTAATAATTGATTGTTTGATTCTAATAAGATCATATTGAATTAAATATTCTTTTGGATTAAATTAAACATTTATAGGTTACAATTTGAGTATGATGTAAATATTCCATTAAATCAATTGAAAATTATGGTTTGAATTATTAATGTGACTTTAAATAAATTGATTTTAAAATTGGTTCTGATTAAATTGCGGATATTATTTTCCTTATGTAGTAAGTATTATAGATTTTTTACAAAAAATATAAATCAAACTATGCTATAGAAAGTATTTGAACAATAATAAATATAAAATATAATTGAGGAGCTTATATTCGTTTATCTCAATTTGAGTATTTTTGAATAGAAAAATTAGTTAAAAATTCAATTTGGATTGATTGACTATTTTTTGATAAAATAATTTGACAATTCGCATTTTATTCTTATTAGTATATCAGTGTTTATTAAGCTGTTTTATCTTTTTCTATAATGTAGATGGATGCTGTGAACGATTTTATATCTAATATTTACTAGAGCTAAATTTAGTTGCCATTGTATTAAATATTTACAGCTGATAGTGATGTGTGAATCGGATTTTTTATATTCAATCAAATATATAGATATAATAAAAGATATGATTAAAATTATTATAATTCAATTTATTTAATATAGTTGTTTTAGTTTAATTTTTTAAATTAAGGTTAATATTTCAAACTTTAGTCTAAATCAAGTAGTCAATATATATATTCTTATCCTTCTTATATGTTTAATATTTAATATTTAATATAATTAAATTTATTCATTAAAAATATGCTAAGATATAATATTCACCAGATATCAGCATCAATTTTAGGTGTTACTTAATGTGAATTATTATTATCAACTCTTGTATAAAATATAAATGTAAGATAAAAGTGATATACCATTAATTCCATTTCATTTTAAAATAGATACTAACAAAATATTTATTTGGTTATTTCATTTATTGTATCAAAGCAATAATAATTAATAAATTTGAAATAAACATATAAAAATTTTATACTAAAATATGAAAAATAAATTTAGCGTTGATATAATATAATGATATTGTAATATAATTTAAAAAGAGAGAGCATCCAAATGATATAATCACATATACTCATTATTATAATTATCTACAATTATTGATCAAATACCAAATCAATAGTCTCCAAAAAGTTTAAAATTTTGATATATTAAGTTTGATTGTGGGTAAATTTTAACAATTTGATAAATTTAATTGAAAAATATCAATATTCTCAATAATATATTAATCAATATTATTTTCAGACAATCAATTATGTTACAGTAATTATCATTAAGCATGAACTCCTGAATATATAATATAATTTTAAAAATTGATCGCCACTCAGTATGATATTATTGAGCTTTAATTGTTATCTACAAAGCAAATAAATATAACTATGTTTATATCCATAATAATTTTATTTGAATGTAAATAAATAATCGATGAATTAATGACCACTAAAATCAATTTCTGGATGATTCCTTTTAAATTCAGCTAATCTCTCTTCTTCCTCCTCATCGAGCAATTCGGAAGCTGGAGGCAGCAAACTCGTCTGTCCCTTGTCAGCGAGCATTTTCTCCACCATAGTTCTCGCTTCTAGATCCAAATCACTGAGCTTAGAGTTGTCGGGCTGCATTTTGGTGGTATCAATCTTGGGATGATGAGTGAGCACACAATCCCACCACTTCTGCTGATGGACCTTCTCCAGTTGAATACTTAGCAAATCCCCATTTTCAATCGTCCAGGTACTCTCCTCGACTCTAACCATATCGTGCAATTCCCCTTCAAAAAGTGGTTCCTGCCCCTTGAATCCAACCCTCAAACTTTTGGGCTGGATTTTAATATCCAAGTTTTTGGAACGGGTGCCAGAAGGTACTTTCACTTGGATTTCTAAATCTTTTAAACTTTGCTTCCAGATATAAGGTAAATCGGTATTTTCGTAATTGAAAGTATGTTCGTATATGGATTTGTTATCGGGTCTAACAGACGTCATAGTAACTTATAATTCGATATAGAATAAAAGGTAGAAATTGGATTGACAAATCGTTAACAAAGTTATAGAAAGGACTAGAATTTGAATTAATTTATATGATTTCATATAAATATTATTATGGGATGGAATAATTGAAAGGTGTGAAAAATATCTCCGATACAGGGAATCGAACCCTGGCCGTCTCGGTGAAAGCGAGAAATCCTAACCACTGGACCATATCGGATTAAAAAAATTTAAAGATATAATTTCACAATGTTTTGTTTATAATAAGTTTTCAAAACTCTATTATATAAATTATTGGTTTCATAATCATTTAAATTTCAATTTTTCAAATTTTTATATTAATCTTATTATTTTAAATTATAATTTTATTACTTAATATTTAATTTTAAATTCTTTTTCCCTACATTTTTTTTCTTTTTTTACAACTTCTAATTTACCAACCTTTTTGTTATTAAATTATTATTTACCAACAAATCCCATATTTTTAACATTTTATCACCAAAGGATTTAATTAAATTAATAATCTGAATAATTCATCATCTAAAATTCAATTATATCCAATTGAACCAAAAATCCATCTCTTAATTATAATTTAAATAAAACAATCCTTCCGTAATGAATAATGATATCTATAATGACGGCTCTGACGACGAATTAATCGAAGTTAACGATTTTCGTTTGGAAGAAGCTGAAAAGAAGTTGATTGTTATGAAGGTCTTTCTCTTTTACTCTTATTATTATTTAGTGTATTAATATCTAATTATCTTAGGTTCCGGAATTTTTATACGATTATTGGTTTAAAAACCCTAGGAATAAGGATGAAACTTTGGGTTATTTTAGATTTTATCAACCGTAATTGTCAATTTATCATATACATTTTATTGCTTATTAACCATTCCTTTAGCTCTGAAGACCAAACTGAAGATGGGGTAAATTGAACCATTTCAATTGTTTTGTTTTTAAGACTAATTTGTATTAGACTTATTTGGAGTTACCCTCTGGAAATCACAGACTTCCACCTCATTACACCATTAATACTAACACTATCACTGTAAATCCCCCATACATTTTCAGAGAGGGTCGCGATCCCACTACTGCTACTTTGGTCGGAAAAGTGGCTCACGAAAGTGTCGCTTCCGCTATGGATGGTCCCGAATACAGTCGAATCATTCGTGAACAAGGTGCAGCTGCCAGAAACCAAGGCTCTATTCAAGTACTTCAGCCCAGTGAATTGCCATTTGCTCAGCCACTCACTAGCAACGATAAATTCGAAGCATTCAGCAATATGTCCAAGGCATCCAAGACTGGTGTGGATGGCAAGGCTACCAGAATGAGTCAGAGCGAACTTCACCAAGTCATCTTCAAGCTCTTCCAAGAGTACGATTACTGGACCCTCAAAGGTCTCCTCGAATCCACACATCAACCTGTTAGCTATCTCAAGGAAGTGCTTAGCCAGCTCTGTATCTTCCACAAGTCGGGCCAGTACATGCACAACTATGAGCTTAAACCCGAATATAAGAGTATGGCGAGCAAGGAGGGCAATCTCCCCCACAAAACCCCCGGCGGCAGTGCACCCTCTCTCTCCGGCCAGAACGAAGGCTCGGACTACGGCGAAAGCGACAATATTCTGGAGGATAACTTTGACGATTTGGAAGCTGACGACGACGACGAAGATATGGATGATGTAGTATTTGATCAAGTTAATTAAGTTCTTTAATATCCTAAGGAATCTCTTATTGGATGCTCGATTATTGAACTCATGCTTTATTAATAACTCAGAATATATACACATGTTTAGCAACTATAACAAAGGAAAAATGGGAAATTGATTGCATCAAATTGAAGTTTATTAATTGTAATGAAATATATTATTAAATTGGAATTATAAATTTTTAAAATCTATTACTTTTTATATTTTTACAATCGTCACTCCTTTCATTTTTTGTACTGTAAATTTCAATATTAATATCAAAAATGAATTATTTTAACAATTGATTTTTATTCTATAATAATTACTGTAATTCAATCACAGTTCAAATAACTTTTAATTGGACTTGTATTTACCAACATCTTTAATTATGATTGAAATATTTTAATGTCTTTAAATTTAAATAAACAATAATATTTTGTTCATAATCAGAGATCTTTTAATATCTCAATTCCCTAATTTGTTCAAATTTTAAAAACTTTTTGAATATAAAAAATTTAATATTGATTTAAGCAAGATTAAATTAAATTGAATTAATAAATTTTATTCAATAGTTAATTCATATACTATTTAAAATTTAAATATTACCATTGTATATTTATTAATGATTTCTAATCAATAATTCATAATTTAAACCTTACAAAAATTCTCATAAACATATATTTCATAATTAATTTTCACATGGGAAATCTCAAAACAAATAGATAACATATATAATCATTTTTCAGTTTTTGAACAAGCGAAAATTTCAAACTAATCGAAAACTTGATCAACATAATCCCTTTATAAATACTACTCAAGTTCCTTAATTAAATTACTTTATTCAGATTTGAATTAAATTAACCTTTGATATAGTTCATTAAAAAATAATATAACATAATAAGCAAAACATGTCTGCTGATCCCTTCAATTACCTTTTACAAGAAGGTGATACCAGTTTTCAATTACATAACGAAGGTAATCTCAATGTAAATCTGCTCCAATAGAAAATTAAATAGAATTAGATGTCGATGAACAGGGGCCAACACCGACTCATATTGTTTTTTTAATCCACGGTAATAATAAACCAAACCTTAATATATTTGATATTAATATTAAGAAATTAGGTATGGGCTATAAAATGTTTGAAACTGGAAAATTCAGAAAAAATAGTAGTTTCAATAAACTTTGTATTTTAAAAAATAATATTAATATTTGATGAAATAGTGTTACAGCTGTCAAAAACTTTATGTAGTTCTTTGTTTTCTGATTTTAGGGATAGTGGTTTACATCTATATTTTTATCCAATAGGTATTATATTATTATTAATTATAAAAATATTCATATATTAATATCGAATAGAATGGGCTGCTGATTTTCATGGGATGAATACTGTAGATAAGTATATTATACTTAATAAATACAATTGAATGAATATTGACTGAATTTTAGACGATTGAAAAAAGTAACTTTACCTTCAATTCCAGGGATGCGAGTATTCAACAACGGTATCCAATTTTTAATGCAATATATTAAACTATTCATTAACATAAAATTCTAATAGATTGCTTAGCCGATGTCTTATTTTACTTCACAGAATATCATCGTCAGCGTCTATTCAATAAACTTGGGGAAAAGATCAATGAAGGTTACGAAAAGCTAATGTTAAAATTCCCAGATTTTGACGGTCAGACTGGAGTCATCGGCCACTCCTTAGGTGGTGTTATAGGTTATGACTTACTTGTCAAGCCCAATCCACCATCCACGGCTGAAGATCCTTTATATCCAATGGCATTCCCAACATTAGAGAGACCTACATTGAAATTTGAGCCTAGCTTCCTATTCTTATTGGGATGTCCCATAGCTGCTGTGATGATTATGAGAGGATTGGAACATCAACATTATCAATTACCCAAATCTATTTTGTTTAGGAATATTTTCAACCGTAAGTTATATTCAATATTGTTATCTGTATATTATTTATTAATATGTTTTATTTTTGACTTTAGCTTATGATCCATTGGTAAGTGCTTTAAGTATTTGATTAGTTTAAATGGCATTGATTTGTGATTTATAGGCATATCGATTTGAACCTTTAATAGCCTCGGAGTATGAAAATATTGATCCAGTTCCTTTACCTACAAGTCAGCCTCCCGCTCAAGGGATTTTGCCTACTCTTCAATCTTATCTGCCAAGACCTCCGTCTGTGTTGAGTGATATTTCTATTATTGATTCTGCAAAATCTGTATTTACCAACTTTAATACAACTAATAAGGAGCCTTCTCCAATACCCCAGTCACCGGCGTTCAGTCCACAGTCAGAGTTTGAAATCGCACCTATCGACATTTCGAATAAAGAGAACAAGAGACCGGCATCAGTGGTAAGTATGATAGGGTTTAACGAAGTGAGACGTAGTTCTTTTTCGTCATCCTCGAAAAAACCTAGTTTCTTGAGTTCATATCCATTATTATTCCAAGTAAAAAGAGCATGGATTATAAACTAATTGTGGTTATTTATTTTGTTTTTAGGATTCTGAGCAAGCACCCGCAAAGAAGAAGATCACAACCGCTCAGGCTCAGTTTGCCAATCCTCCTACCAGGAGTACTTCCCTTCTAACCAGGGTTGCAATGCAAAAAAACCAAAGCAACGATGAATCAGGTAATGAGAGTGACGACGAGCAAAGTATTTCAGATACCACCGAAAACTTACCTCAGTCTCTACCTTTCGCCTTATACAGCAAATTAAAATCATTCCCAGAGACTTCAAAAAAAGTATCGTCCATGCGCGATACCATGACTGAAACCATCTCCAAGTCATCCCTGGGGCAGTGGGTCGGATCCGCACGCCAACTCCTCACCACCAAAGCTGAGGATGAGCAATTATCCTGGGTGCTTGGGGGCCTCACCCTCGGGTTGGGCATGTTCTCAGCCAAAAACAATACGAACCGCACTCTAGATCCTGAACACCACACAGAGGATGAAGTCACGGAAGCTTTCAATCAACAGAATACTGCAGAATCTTCCAATTCCATCCAATTACCAGAGGAAACTGAGAGCAACAAGCTCGAAACGGATTTACCCAGATACGACTACTCAATCCAAATTCAGGCAATTCAAAACTTGAGGATTGAGTATCTCCTGGGTGTCAGAGCGCATTTTTGCTACTGGTAAAATATTCTAACGCTGATTTATATCCTTTACTAATATATTATTTAGGTCGGATAGAGACGTGAGTCACTTCCTATTAAAAAATTTTCAACACTTAAAAGATTCCCAAACTGAATTATCACCATCTAGTTAGGTAATTTATTCATCATACGATTTGTTGACTAATATCAAAAAAAGTTATACTCATAAATAATAATAATAATTAAATCAATCAAATTGAAAGTGTAATAATGATTATATTATATTCTTATTCATTAAAAATTTGAACCAATTAAAATAATATAATTATTGATAATCTATTATACACCCTCCTTTCATAAATAAGCGATGAAAAAGTTTCCAATTCGTGATGTCAAGTTAATGATGCTTAAAATTCATTTTGTAGATTCAAAATCTAAATTTTCAAAATAGAACATTCAAATATTATATATTTATATAAATAATATAATCTATAAATATTGAAATTTTTCAGAATAAATATATTATTTTATACCAGTATTTAAAGAATTTCAGTCAATTTTTTTATATTTAGATTCAACAAAGATTAAAGTAAATTTATTTTGGATTAAAAATGTTTAAATAGTTTGATTATTAATATAAATCTACAAGGATTGTTTGAAGTTGTAGTTGAGTTCAATTGTATTAAAGGTGTTTAAAAATAGATAGTTTGATTTGTTCAAATATTCCTATATTACTGGTATTATCATACATTTTAAATTTCACTAAAATTTAACAACATCTAAATTGTTACTATTATTAAAATAACTAAATAATTCATAATTGCAAATTCACAGTTATTTCAATTTTTCTTAGTAATTTCATAAAATGAATGATCCTAAGTAATGTTCCTATTTATTCATAATCTTTTGAATTCGATTGAATCGAATATATTCAATTGTAATTTTCATCAAAAACTATATTTAATTTAGAAAAGTAAATGTTTTAATGATATATTAACATCATAGGTTGTATTATTTATACTAAAAAATACAAAGAAAATCAACACGGAATCATAATTTGACTAAGTTAATATAGGGTAATAATACTTTATTTAGAATTAATTATATTCTATTTTCATAGATGAATTATATCATTAATAATTTTAATTTAATTATAATTGGAGAAGAATGACAGTTTTAAACGATTATATATCATCCATTGTAGCATATTCTTAATATTATAATTACTTATTTTATTTTATATTATATTATGCAATTACCTAAAATTATTAAATATTTATGAAAATAAATATACTAATCTAACTGATTTTTTCAACTATGAACTCTTCAAAATCGAACATTAATTCAAGTTTAACTCTATTAATCTTGATATTTCCTATTGAATACACGTTTAACTTGATTTTCCTCAACAATTATTACTTTTTCAACACTCAGGAAAATGGTTATCCATATATGGTAACGAATCAAATTCTTGATTATGACAATTTATTATTATGATAATTACTGAAATTTATATTACTCATTAAAAATTGAAAATTCAATATAATTTTAATTCTTTTTTTAATGTAGATAGTACTAAAATCCTACTAGATATTAAAAAATAGAAACTTAACTTTTAACTAAATGGAATTAAAACAACTGAAAAACAACTATATCAATTTTAATCACTTATTTTATCAATACATTATAATGTCAAATATATCGAACTGAAAACGATAATAAAATACCTCCTAATTTTTTAGATAATTCAAAGGTTCGGTGTAATAACCAAATATAGCTATTTTTTAATTCGTTTTTATATAATAGAAATTAATATTTGGGATTTTGAATAATTCACCGGACTAATGGTTTTATCTGGGCTATTATAAAGGGTAGATTACTAATTTGGTTCAGACAGAAACAATCTTATTCAGTATATTAGAATTATTCTTTATAATATTTGATTACTATTAATAGATATATTAAATATGAAGAAGCATATAATTGTTTAAAATATATAGGATTTAATTCTAATTTTATCATATTCCATTTTACGATAGATTATTTAAAAATGTTGAAATATATATTATTTCCTTTAAAATTGTTGATGTGTTTAATTAATAATTGGTATTGAGATTTAGTGAAAATTTTAAAGATGTAAAATTTATCAAGTGGATCAATTTATATCGAATATTGAGTAAAATCAATGAATAATTTTCATTTTTTTAAAATATAATAGCTTTGAGAAGTTATATTTAATTCTATTAGGTTTATTTCTAAATAAATAAATAATCAAGATATCAAATTCCATTATGTGAAATATGCTAGTTTTTGAATTCAAACTTTAGGAATTTTAAATTTTCATTAGCGAAATTTGATCACATTATTTCCAATCTACCAATTAGATCTAAGTTTGATTTTTGTATAACTAGGATTTTGAATTTATACTAACTTCAAAATTGTTTATTTCAATGAATCAGTTTGATTAAAACCAACTATAATCTGTAAGTTATACATACATATATATATATATATATATATATATGTAAACATATTGGTTCTGTTATATTAATAAGATATATTAATTTATATGAATGAATAAAAATTTGAAACGATGGACTGTTCAAAATCCAATCAAATATATCCCTTCATAAGCTCAGTGTGAAAATCCAGATTATGCCACTATAAAGAAAGAATATGATTGGCCATTATAAAAAGTAACCAATTTTTATTGTTCATTCACTCCTTCAATACAATGGTCGTTGCTTCTTTTAAATATTACTTTGTCAATTTTTAAACGATGATGTCAACACCAAGGTCAACGAACCATAATAACAATAATAATAACAACAATAACAACAATACATCCAACAATGTTGATCAAGCCTTGATTATGTACATTTTTGACTATTGCTTAAAGAGGAACCTAAAGGATACTGCAGCCGCACTTCAATTAGAAGCGAATATTAGTTTTAACGATAACCCTATCCGCTTTAATACTCCAGAAGGCTTCTTAAAAGATTGGTGGAACTGTTTTTGGAACGTTTTTCATGCTTCTGTTTCAAACCAGCCCCATTCTGACCTCGGAGTATATTTAGAAAAGATCAGAACAACATCAGAAGGTAATGCTCCTCCTTTTCCTTTTGGAGCTTCTCCAGAATCTGATTCCAATAATTCTTCTGGTGTTAAAAATACTCCTCTTCAAACTTTAGCTGCCTCCACTCAGGGTCAGAATCAGCCCTCTACTGCTATTCTTGCTAACCAGCTCTCCGGTCATTCTCCTTCCTCGAACATACCTGCTACTCAAGTCAAACAAGAATCTGTAGTCGACAACTCTTTGCTCAAAGATAAACAAGGAAACGTTCAGAACTCTCAAGCTGTGCCTACTTCAGGTATTCCTCAAACTACAACACAGGTTAGACCTCCTACTAGTATTTCTTTACCAATGAACAACCCTATGATGACTGCTGCTGCTTGGGGACTTCAGCAAGGTAATAGCATATATTTCATACTAATTATCAAAAGCTATATATCTTTTATCTTATTGATTTTGTGACCTTGAATCAATACATTCTAAAAAAAATTTATTTCATTTAGGCCAAACTCAACAACCTCTTACTCACCAAATGGCCGGAGTTGCTGGTCGACCTCCGCAAGCTTTACAGAATCCCAACACGAACTTTGATCCCTCTAATGCTATTAGACCTCCCGGTCAAATTCCTGTAGGCATGAACCCAGCTTTACAATATCCATCCAATCCCGCTCTACAAAGTGCTGCTTTAGGATCCAATATCACTCAGGCTTATATGAATCCTAGTGATTCCAATATACAACCTAACAGTGACCAGGCATTCCAATATGCTCTAATTGCTCAGCATAATTACCGTCAACAGTTGCTTATGCAGAATCGACAGCTTGCTCATTCAATGGCTCCTGGTCAACCTAACTTACAACGGCCAGCCAACATGACTGAAGCGCAACAGCAGGAATTTCTCCAAAGGCAACAAGCTCATCAAAGATTTCAGCAATTCCAGCAGAATGCTTTGCAGCAATCTGGAGCTTTCCCTGGAAATCCTATGGGTGCTATGAATCTTAACATGGCCATGGCTATGAGAATGAATCCAATGGCTCAAGCTTCATTGCAAGGTGCTAACATGATGAACATGGGTATGAATCCCATGCAAGCACAACAAATGAATCAAGCCCAAAATGGTACACCTCAATCTCACGGTAGCGCACAGCCTGCTCAACTTACTACAACTGCCAATACTCCTAACGTCAGCAATGTACAAGCTTCTCCTGCTCCTATTTCTGCTCCATCCGCCTCTCAACCAACTAATGTTCCAGATCTCAATGGAGGATTGACTGATAATACCAGCAATAATAACAATAACAACACAAGTATAGCTGATTCTAACAATGCAGATTCCAAAAATGTTAAAGAAGATCCTTCAGATATGTTTAATTTCGACAAATATATCAATATGAATGGATCCAGTTCCCCTATGGTTACGAACAATGTAACAACTACAGCAGATCTCCAACCACCCTCTTCCGTTACTCGCGATGATACCGGTAACAATCTCGAAGACTTCATAGGCAACGATCCCTTCGGCAATGCAGAATTTTTCTAATCAAGTATTTTTATCTCAAACTCAACTTTTTAAAAAACTCATTTAGCTTATATTATACTGTCAACAAACAGGATGTTTAATACTAATTTCAATTCACTTTAATAACTCAAATTATCAAACTTCAAGCAATAGGTTATATTTATAAATATATAATATTTTTTGTTCACTTTGGCTGTAATTTTAAATATGAAAATGGAATAAAATACAGCATTAAAATAATGTTGATTTTATTTTTTTATTTTTTTTATTTAGATTTTATATGTAGTGAATATATGATATCCAATGTGATATTAGATATGATCTATATTTTTTATAAATCTTAATGTTATTTAGTTTGAGTTTAATATATATTTTATCTGTTATATATCATTAATTCTTGATTCTAACCTGCGTCTATATTAAAGCAGTTTCTTTTTATATTTTGCCAAGGTACAATAATAACTGAAAAACAGCTCTATATTTCATTAATTTATATATATTATTAAAATATTTTCAAGTCATATAACTATATTAATAATTTAATTTATAATCTTCATTTTATATATAACATTAATAATTCGAAAAAATATATGCCGATTCTCATGATACCTCCATTCTTTTAATTATATTGTTAATATTTATAGTTAAATTCGACTTAGTAATCTTAGTATTATATTTCCTAACTTGAAATTTAAAACAATATTTCTGTATGACAAAAAAATTTTTTAATTGAATATTTGAAAATTTAATGCAATTGATTTTTTATACATACTTTACGTTTTCAATTTAATTATACTCTTAAGTTATTTTAATAATAATAATAATAATAATTAATGATATATTTTTAATATATGAAGAATTTTATTTATATTTCATTTTCGAACATGTAGCTCTCTTTAAATTTGTTATATAATTATAATTAATATAGAATATAAATAAAATATATACCGATATATATGTAAATTGCTTTATATTTATAATATCATATTATAATTGAGAATAAAAATAATATGAATAAAAACATATTGTTATTAATATTAATAATATATAATAAAATTATAATATTAATTGATGAATTTTTAATTTTTATTAATTTAATATTTAAATTATTAAAATCAAATAGTATTTTATAATAATTGAAATGTTAAAAATTTCAATTCAGATTTAATTTTTCAATTGACTCAAATATATGTATTATATAAGATTAGATAATTGGTAGAAATCTAATGTTGTTTCAAATTCATATTTTAAATTTCAACGAGGATTTAGAATAGTGATGAGTGTTTAGTACTTGCGAAAGTGTGAAGTAGTTTAATGATTAAATTGAAAAAGGTCAAGATCTTATCAAACTTATAATAACACTAAAATTAAAGTAATATATAAATACATAAATATGTTGTAGCGAGGTACGCTTGATGAACTTGTAGATGAGTATAGAAGATCATTGGAAGAATTCGGCATTTCCAAAAGGATCACTTCCAATTAGGCTTTCCAGATTATTACCAATATCGTCTCTGGTAATGGTAGATGGAGCTTGAAGATCTCCTGTGGTAGTGGTAGATGCTGTATTCGTGGTAAATGGATAGCTGAAATCACCTACATTGATATATTCTTCAAAATTGCAGATGGTCGATTGATCTTCTTTAGGTTGTTTGTTCTCAGGCGATGTGGTTTGGGGATTAGCTGGTGTTGATGCATCAGAAAACCTGGAGTTGAAGTTCATGAGGTCAGGTGTCTGATTCATACCAGGAGTGCCTTGGTTGGCAGTTGAAGAGGGGGTTTGTTGAATCTGGTTAGGATTGGTAGGTGTCTGTGATGCGCTCGTTGGAGTCTGATTAGGCTGTTGTCCCATATTAAAGTTCATTCCCATATTCATCATCTGAGGATGGCCGACCATGTTGGCAGTTGAATAAGCCATAGAGGTATTGGCTCCACTCATTGCCATATTCATATTGTTCATATCAATTCCTATAGTACCAGCAGGGTTTCCAGGGAAGGCTCCAGGCTGTTGCATTTGATTTTGTTGGAATTGTTGCATTTGTTGATGATGTTGTCTTTGCATAAACTGCTGGTGCTGGTGCTGTTGCTGCTGGGGATCACCAGCTTCAGGAGGTCTTTGGGCATTAGGTTGGGTTGAATTCATAGCCTGCCCAGTTTGGTTATTTTGTAATAGTAGCTGTTGTCTAGCATGATATTGAGTCATTTTAAGATATCGAAGTTTTTGATCTTGATTATAGAACCCGGTGGGATCGTTGTTCATATAAAGCTGAGGATTTACAACGCCAGGAGGTTGGCCAGACACATTAGGATTTATAGCATAAGGTATACCAGGATTCATCCCCATAGACATTGGGGATTGGGGTCTGACATTCTGTAAAAATGATCTCTGGTTATTTTGAAGCGTTTGGCGCTGGCGAGCGTTCATATTGGGGCGAGGTTGGTTAGGAGTAGCAGCAGGAACCATCATACCTGATGAGGGATCTGCACCTCCTGGTGTGCCTTGAGGAGGAGGCTGAGAGGGGTTAAAGTTTTGTCCCATTTGAGCGTTGTTAGGAGGAGGGTTTTGACCAGGGTTAAGGTTAGAATTGTTATTTACATGATTCATTTGGTTGGCTTGCTGTAGATTCCAGGCCGTAGGGTTAATCATTGGATTATTCATGGGCAGAGAAATACTAGTAGGTGGACGAACTTGGTTTTGGAGAGGTGTTTGAGAAGGTGTGCTAGCTGGCAAACTGGTATTAGTTGGTTCAGATGTCCCATTTTTATCGGGATTGTCTTGACCAAAGTTCATCGATGCAGGTTCTTGTTTAATATGCGTGTTATTAGTTACACCAAAAGAACCTTGAGGATTTGCTTGACTAGGGTTTCCTAAAGTATCAGACTGAGCTTGTGGTTGTGTACCTGAATTTGTAGAAATAGTGTTAGTTATATTAGAACTAGTCACAGGATTTTCAGGTGAAGCTCCGAAAGGTAATTGTGGACCGGAAGCTTCAGAATGGCTCCTCATCTTATCAAGAAAAAAGCTTATATCAGACCGAGACTGATTTGATACAGATGCGTGAAATAAATTCCAAAAACAATTCCACCAATCCATTAGAAAGCTATCTGGAGTGTCAAAAGGAACGGGCTGGTCGGATAATGAGATATGTGCTTCCACATGAAAGGCAGCAGCAGCACTGATATAGTTTCTCTTTAAACAATAGTCATAAATATACATATTTAAGGTTTGATCGCTGTCATTTGATCTGTTGGTAGGTCTTGGTGTTGATACCATGATTATCAGAATTGAATTTTGAGTTATTGACAAAAAATTATTTACATAATTACTCAATTTCTCGGTTATAGCTCAATATATCCAATTGGTATCACAGGTTTGGAGTTCATTCAATCAAAATCACCAGTCCCTCTTTCTTTCAGCCAATCAACTCGCTCTATTTTCCTATTAATTTCTTCAAAATTCAATTTTCAATTCCAATTAACAGCTATTATCCCATAATAATTATTATCTAAATTCCTGATTGGGAAAAAATTTCTTTTCACGTGATAAGTATTGATTTTTATCCAATTGTGATTTGGCCATGTAACTATCCACCAATCAAATAAGAAAACCAAATTATTATCCATCATTCGATTTGATAATGATTAATTATTCCATAATATCATATAAAATGAATAAATATTACATAATAAAAATATAAATAAAAACTACAATCTTTACAATTTCGTTAAAACTATAGTTTTCAAAAATATATATAAATATATAAATATAAATATATATATATATCAATATTCCAAAAATTTGGAATTTATTTATCTTTTTGCACTAGAATAAAATATAGTTAAATTTAATGTGTTTGATTAGATTTTTTAGCCGATAAGCTTCGAATTAAAACAGAATATGTTGATTTAATGCAACTTTTTAACTAATATCAACTCTGCTTTTATTTTAAAATAGTTTAAATTGATAGGGATATTTTTTTGATTTAAATTATGGATATTATGAAATACTTCCTTAAACAATGAAGCTATGCTAGAAATATCAATATTGATGAATGTATTGATTAATTTAATTATCCAGGTTAAATTGAAAAAATGTGTGAAAATTAAAAAATATGTTTGTTAATTAGCCAAATGATCTATTCTCCATATTTTTGTTAAAATATTAATTTAAAATACTCCAATTAAATATAATTAAAAATTAATTTATATGTTAAAAATAATGAATTTTATCACATTATCAATTAAAATTTACAAAATCATATTCAACTTTACTAATCCCTGATTTTAAATTTTTTCCAAATTCATATTCTATTACTATTTTTGGATCAATTAAATTTTTTATGGACTAGCATGGGAACTTGGTCAATTTATTGTAAAATGAAAATGAATCAATATCAAATATAATGAGCAATATCAATACAAAGTAATACTCAAGATCATTTTACCCAATATTTTATAATAATATTAAAACAGAAATTTCAACAACCATTTCTATATTTAATATGAAATAAATTTTTGGCTGTTTAATTACTCAATTTGAAATTTGAGTGATTAATTGAATTATTTTTTACCGAGATATTTGCTTTATTTATTAATCAAGTAATATTTAATATTTAATTTTATTATAGTTAATATTACTAAAATAATAAACCGTATAAAAGTTTTAATAGTTTCATTTTTTATATACAATAAAATTTTATGAAAAATAAGCAATTTAACAAATTAGAGTAATATTAGTAATTATTATTGATGAACGTATTATAATAGTTATTATTATAAAATAATTTTGAATAGTGTTGATTTTTTGGTTTTGCCAGTTCTGATCTTGTGAATATTAACTTATGTTCTAAGATTTACTGGTTAGAGGGTTTGTTAAATCAATCATAGCAAATATTTATAAATCAAAATATTGGATTAAATATATGACATAATGGTATATATATAATACTAGAAATGGGCGAGTGAGAGCAACAGTCTTAAAGATTTAGATATTTATATTATGAACTACAATTGACTTAAAGGTACGACTAATTAAGAAAAAATATTTTAAATGAACACATATATACTATATGAAAGTATAATTCTGAGCCATTATTTATAATAATAGTAAAAAACTTACTATAATATTATATATATATATATATATATATCGATTATTATTTATTATTAAACATTGATGATTTATTGAATTTGAAAAATATACATTTTTGGTGAATTATATTCAATTTAATTCAATCTGATTCCATCTATATTGTTATAAATATATAACGGGGTCAATGTATACAAGTTGTTTCAATGTGAACAGTGTGGAAAAAGTCCTTGTTTATTTGGTAATGGTTCCCTTTTTTGTATGTAAAAGTTGGTGAGGGTTCAAAGATAAAATAAGACAAGATAAGATCAAGTAGGTAAAAAGATAAGATAAAGTAAGCAGATATGATTGACATGTCACAATGATGACAAAGTGATCTGATCCATGACAAAATATCTCATTTTCTATTATATTAAAGTTTAAAAATAATTCAATTAACTAATATTTATATAGCACAGAGAATAAATACCTGTAAAATATTGTGAATAGTCTTAATTATTGATGCTATTAAATTAGAGAAATAGCTTGATTTTGAAATAATGAACCATAGTTTGTGATATCTAAGAATATCCTATGTCAATATATGTTAGCAAATATATTCAATGTTCATTAGAAACATTGATTAAATATTTCTATTGCAACTTATATTATTTTATAAATTTTATAATAATCATATCTCTATATCACATAATTCAGTATTTTGATATAGTTTATTCATTTTTGGCGAATTTAAATTTAAAAAAGAATTATTATTTAAATATAGAAAAAAAATCTATTGAATGTAAAGTTTATTATTTTGTTGAATAATAAATAATAAATTAGATTTGGATATTTAACTCTAATAAAATATATTAAATACATAAGATTTATTTGTACCTAAATTTATGTCTTAAATATATATAGATTTTTAATTATTGATCATATTTATAAAAGTAATAGACATGAATTAAACGTATTCAAATTTAAATACCTTATTTAATGAAATAAGTTTCTCTTATTGATATTTTTAAAATTAATAAATCATAATTTAATGCAACAGCGATTTTTGGATAAAATGTTGAAGTTCAATTTATTATTGTAAATATTATACTACATATACTTTATTATGTATAAAGTGGTGACTTTATATTCTTAAATATTAATCAATCAATTTTTAAATTTTAAAATTAAAAATGATATAAATAACCAGACTGAGCAGATCAAGTACACATTTTGGTAGTTTGATTGAATAGTATCTTTGGCATATGAATAAAACACCAATCCTGCTTCTTCAGGATCTAAATATTGTCTAGCTGCGGTTTCCAGTCTATAAAATGTGGAACCGAGCCACCTTGGAACTGAAATATCCCAAATATATGAGAAGGGTTTGGGAATCGTAGACCTAATAAAACTGAGATTTGGATCAACGCCACCAAACGCTAAGGTCCATGCTAAGTGATTTGCGATGACTGCCAAATTAGTAAGGCCTGGAGGTGTTATGAGGGAGATAAGATATCCTGCACATGCTGAGTATATATAAACAGAAAAGATAATTTGATATAATTCAGCATATGTCATCGTTTTTGGGAAGAAAGTAATATAAGTCAATGCGAAACATGTCGAAGTGACTATAATTTTAGGAATATCAGCCAATATTTTGGCCAAAAAATAAGGTAAAGGATGGAGTCCAGATCTACGTTCCCTTAAAAATACAGCACGTTCATTCCCAAAAGTTCCCAAAATGCTCATTGAACCACAAAAACTTGCACCATAGGCTAATAATACGCCAATATATGCGATTTGGTCTAGTAATGGAAGACTACACAATGTGGCCATTGGCAAAGGTGCCAATTTACATATCTCTTCTGGCATTGGACCAATAAAGAGAGCATTTTTATGCACAAACGACAATGTAAGGCCACAGCCGACATGAAGAAGCTGCTCCTTGAAAAGTTCTCTGTTATTTATGAAATTTTGAATGAGTGCGCGCTTCAAACAAAGTATGAAAGAGCTCCAAAATGGGAGTACATGCTTAGTATTAGGTGGAGCTGGTTTAGCGAGTTGAATCTCTTTTAAAGAAATGTGCTCTTCTTTAAATAGGAAAGGTGCTACCAAGATTAAGTACATATAGCTATGGATTTGCTGACAAAATCCAATCAAGTTTTTTTTCATAGTAAACATATTACCCCACACAATTCTGGACTCTGTTTCACTTATATTGATATGCTTCAAATTGATCCATTCATCAATCAACAAAGGAATCATTTCCAGTTGATTCATAAATACTGTATCATAATCTACACCATCGACAATTAGGCTACTCACCCATTGATAATAACTATTCCATACAATGTACAGTTGATCTGCTGATATGTTTTTAGACTCATCATCCAGATTTCCAGAAATCAACTCCAAAAGAAATTCAGACGTAGATAAGTCGTTAGACTTTGAAAATCCCAGCTTTTCAAAATAAGGTACAGCAAGTTTAGTAGGACCCATGAACGCAACTTGACCTCCACGTCCCATGAGAACCAATTGATCGAAATTTTGGAACATACGAGTTGAAGGAGAATGAAGCACAGCAATCACAGTGATTCCTTTGAACTCACACATCTCTTTCAAAAAGTTACAAAGTCTCGTTCCAGTAGAAGTGTCCAATCCCGAAGTGGGTTCATCCAACACAAGGATATCGGGATTTCCTACAAGTTCCATACCAATATTCACCCGTTTCTTTTGTCCTCCGGAAATTGATCGATGTTCAGTTGTGCCTACCCTGCAATCAATCACATCTTGAAGTTGCAATAATTCAATAGTGTCAATAACATGATCAATCTTTTTCTGGTAAGGCCAAGAATTTGGTAGCTTAATCATTGCTTCATGTTTAAGGATTTGGAAAACATTAAGCTCCTCAATCATAATATCCGATTGAGGGACAAAGCCCACCTTATCTTCCACTGGTTTCCCATTTAGAGTTATATTGCCACGATTAGGGTAAATTTTTCCAATGAGAACATCTAGCAGTGTGGTTTTGCCAGCGCCTGAAGGTCCAAGAATACAACAAGTTGTGTTCGCCTTAATTTCACCTGATACATTATTTAAAATAGCTTTACCGGTAGGAAGTGTGTAGGTTAATTCATTAAATTTTAGTATTGATTTAGATTTGGCTGAACTAGAGACTTTTTGTTTCGATGAGTTTTTTGTATTATTCATAAGACGTCGCCCAAGTTGAGATTGAATAACTTGAATTCGGCTCAATTCCAAAAATCGAAGATAGTTCACAATTAAATATACAAATATTAAAAATATTCCTACTATAGCCCAGTTATAGACCCTCATGATTTGATGAGAGCCTTGAGGACAAATACCCAATGTACATGGTAATGGTTTAATACTCCCTAAAATTCTTATTTAGTTTATAAGAATAATAGTGATCAATTACTATTAATTTAAATTACCTATCGGACAATAATACCCGCTTGGACATATTTCCATCTGTTTCGGTGTGGGACAATAAAAACCTTGACAGCATAAATTCGGTTGAATAGTATCATTGGGACAATAGTAACCAGGCTGACATTCGCTCATGTGGAAAGGACTTAAACAATAACTCCTAATATTTGAAAATTGTGATTAATAATTCGATAATCACAGGGATTATTTACTTACCCTGAAGGGCATTTCCATAATATTGAATGTATATTAGCACAAGATTGAGGGTCTATATTCGGACTTAAAGAGCTGTGATGAATAAACTTGATTTTAATTATTTTTTTCAAGAGCTTATTAGATTTCATATCTTCAATTATTGTCATCGGATCCAAGCTATTTACATGATTGAAGAAATCCTTAATCTGATCATGAAATTCAATTGCGCGCGTAAATTCATCAACTGTACTTTGATTAAATAATGATAATAGATGCATATCATCTGTCAATAGTTGAGATTGAAATGGGAAATCAGGGAAGCATAAATAAGTTTGAAGGAAGTAAAATGTTATATATGTTACAAAAATCATTGACTACAATAATAATAAATACACTATAATACAAAATTAAAGAATCAAATAATTAAAAGAAAGATAATTATATTATCTGATCTTTAACAAAAATTAATAGAAAAAAAATGGATTAGATTAAAAGATCTGACAAGCAGTGGTTTTTAAACTAAAATATAATATATAGCCCTAGCTAAAAAAACCAATATATCCGGAGGTTCGCTAATTTATCAAATCAAAATTTTGTAATTAGATTGTAAAATGGGCTTAAGAAAAAAAGAATAGTGATTAAATTATAATTCAGGACCTTCGATTTATTTATAACCCACTATATTGGCGTTTAATTTAGACTTGTGCGCTCAGCATGAAACAGAAGATTGCAACCAATCATCTTGACTGGTGCTTTGTTATCACTGCTTCCTAATTAGATTGGAATTCATTTGAATGAAATCAATTAAAAAAAATTAATTTTGATTAAGATGGCTGATTAATTTTTTAATTATAATTTTTTTATATATAAAGTAATTTTTAACAAATTTAAAGTTTGTGGCAAATTTACTTAATTTAGAAATTCAAATAATTTTTAAAATTTTTCTTTTTCATCAAAATAATATTCATAAAATTATATATTCAATAAAGTTTGAGTGTATCAAATTATAATATATATTGATATTTAAATTATATAAATAAAGCTTAATAGTAGTTTTGATATATATATATATATATATATATATAATAAAAGTCTTTCAATTTATATTAAAAAAATCAAAAAAAATTTAAATTATTTGAAATTTCAAATAGATTGACAAATTTAGTAATTAATTTAAATAAGATTAAATTGACGAAAATAAAAACATTAGGAAATACAAATATCAGCCAAACTATCAAGCTAGATATTAAAAAAATGTTTTTCGGTGATTGCTACTTTGGTTTTTATTTAATTGTCTTATTCAACTCATCAATTATATCTTTGATTAGTAAAGCTTTTATTTGATTAGCTATCATCAATGATTTGAAATTTCTTAATCTAATAATATTATTATTTCCATAAACTGATTTCTAAATCTCATTAACTGTTCTTCTGATATATTCAACAAATAGAATAATATTCAAATCAAGTATCTATCTTATTATGATGATGAATATTATATTTATTGTCTGAATACAATAGTAATGTTATGTAAAATATAAATGCAATTATTTAAAAAATAACTTGTTCATAGTATTATGAGTTGTTTGTTAATTTGAATATAATTCAGTTAAGATATAAGTTTTATCATAGTTGAAAGTAATTATCATTCAATAAATAATGACTGTTAGTAATAAAACGTATTATATTCAACTACAGTTTATTAAATATTGAAATGAGAAATCAATATATTAATACTTGAAATAACGTTGAAATAAACCTAATTGTATATCTCAAAAATCATTTTATTAAATAATAAACTCTTTTGTTTGTGATGAATTTTCTACTTTCTATAAAAAGATTAAACTAAAAGATTTCAGTTTATTTTAAAATTATCCTTTGCATAATTTTCAATATAAAATTTTGTAAAAAAATATTTTAGTTTGAGCTCTTTCATTGAAATTAATTTGATTCAAATTTGTTGCAAAACTGTATTAGATTCAGATTGTTTAAAACTTAGCCATACATTAAGGTACTATATACGAGTTAAAATCTATTTTTGATCATAATCAAATTTTTGAAAAATAATTTATCAAATACTATTATCCAAAATAGATCTAATTCATTTTACATCATTTCATTTCATATGAGTGCTTTCGCCATAGATGTTGATTTTTGATTGATACTAGCTCTGAAAATTGATTGGTACATTTGGACAGGTTTGTTTACATTATAGAAGATACTATAGATAGGGTTAAGTCTAGTCAAATAAAGTCAGGCTATCTGATAATTAATCCAATAAAAGACCTTAGCATTATTTTAATATGATATTTCAGTTATTGTTTTTTATTATTTACAAATATAACATATCTTAATTTTATCTTAGATTCTTTTTTTAATAGGTCGATGGATTATAGTTAATTATCAATATTACCTGAATACATAATATTAATATATTGAATAAAATATATATATAGCTATAATAAACATATTGTAGTTTTTTTCTTCAAAATATAAACTTTCTAATTCAAATTTAAAACAAATAATAGATTAAATTTTAAAAGGTATTAAATTAATAAATTAATAGATTATTTATAATTATATAAAGATCGCTAGATATTATTCAAGATTTGATATTTAATATTACTTGAATTCTATTTGCTGATAATAGTCATTTTAGTTAAGAATATATACTCTGACATTTAATTTAAATTACCTATATTAGTACTTATTTAATATAATAACTATATAATGTAAATTTTTATTATATTTGGAATAATAAGGAATATTATATTTTATCTCTAAAATAATTAATTTATTATAATAAATATAGATAATAATAATATATAAATAGGATTAGAAATAAAATAACCAAATGAATAACAATAGAGACAATATATCTACTTAACCAATTTCATAATTAATGATTTGTTAAATGATTGTATTTTGATTTTACAAATTTTTTTACAGATGGTTAAATATAAAATATTAAAATGTTATTAACTTTGATCAACATTAAATAATAAATCAACATTTAAGAATGAATAAAATATTATGTGTATTTTGTAAGAAATTTAATTTTATATACGATCCATTCATAATTACTTGTTTTAATTATTAGAAAATTTTTCTATAGTTGCAATATATTTCATCAAATGATTATCACCTATAATTTTACAAAACTCAAAATATTAGATTTTTTTGTTTATAATGCGTATTTAATATTTTAATTATATATATTGAATATATATTAAGTATCATATTGGATTTAAATTAAATAAATTGCTTTATTTGGGAGATCTTAATAATAAATATTTTATTCAAAAATGCATATTTTTAAGAACTATATTGCTCTTTTTATTTAAATAATCAAATTTTATATTTCCAGTATTATTAAATTATCGATTAAATATCTAAAAAGTGTAATATATAGAAATGACATTATAATAGTTATAGTATGACTATTGTTGTTCAAAAGTGGAAATTAATATCTCAATGTATCCTATACAAAATATATCAATTAACAAATTAGTCATCAAAGCTATCATAAACTATCAATAACAAATCTTTTTAATTTTGAATTTGGAATCTTGAATGAAAATCGGGAATTTTTATGTTTTATTAGATAAAATCAAAATCAAAATAATAAATCCATGATGCCATATTAACTTAAATTCCAAAGGCACCAAGATACATGTTGCTGGAAATAAACCATTATTTTGATAAAAACAAATTCAAGAAATAAAATTTTAACTTGGTTGAGCTTGCAGTATTCTAAAAAATTTAGCCATATAATGATTTTAAAAATTAATTAGCCAATTAAATTACTTATGAATATGTGATGATAAATCTGTAAAATTGGGCAATTTGATAATATAAAAAATATTTAATAATAAGTGTAACTGCTAGTGACAAATTAATCTTACAGGTATTTGCAAAAATGTACCAAATTAAATATAATCTTATTTTATATAATCACAATATGTTGTTTGTAAAGATAAAGCTCAATTAATCAGTATATACTAATAAAATATTTTAAATACCATTCAAATACATTGTAAACCAAATTTGAAATCAAATTCTTCAATAAAATGATCCTATTTTAATCAAATCATTAATTTAATCATATTATATTAAATGCATTTTGAATTCAAATAAAGTTAATATAAATCCGGGTAAAAAACTAAAATGATTATGATCGAGATATATCAATTTAATTATATTAAAATAAATTATTGCATATAAAATAAACTTGTATATTAAAATTTTGCCTTTAAAGAAAACAAAAGAGAGTTTAAATCTATTGCATTTAATTAAATAGACAAATTTCAAAATTATTAAACTTTTATTAATTATTTTCAATTGTTAACACTTTATTAAGCAAATAGAGTTTCTATTTCATATCAGTTATATTTATTAATTTATTTATATGATACAAAAATTAAAAATTATTTAATCGATGAAATCAATTATATAAATTAATATTTTTAAGTCAAATAATAATCAAGTTTATTCAATATTTTTTTTCAATGTTAAATTAATAATATTGATTAATTTTAAACTTCAAATCTAAAAAAATGATAATATTAAACAGAGCTTCATTAAGACTAATTTGATTTTCATTTAGCAATTCCTCAGATATTTTTCATTTGAACATTTTACTCATTAAGTTTAAAACTCCTTTTTAACGCTAGAAAATCTAGAATTTTACTAAATTTAGCAATTTCAATAGAAACAAGTTTGAAAAATATTTAAAATATTTTATAATATTTCTAAATTATTAGTATTATTTTGATAACAAAGATTTAAATTCAAAAAGTAACAGAAATATAATATAGTAAAAGATGGTTTCATAAATATATATATTTATTAAATTATATACAATATTTTAAAATATTTCAATTAAATCCAAAGGCTGTAAAATTTAATTAAAATTTCATATAATTGAATATTAGGGGTGAAAATACTATGATTTATTAATATATAGCAATTGATAGAGATATTATTAAAAACATATAAGTTATTATAAATACTATATATCATATTTTACCAATGTAATTTACCATTATTTTTCTAATAATTTATCAATATTTAAGTTTATTCAATTGATAATAGATTCAATTATTATTAAATCATTTATGAATAAAATTAATAAAATAAATTGATATATTGGAAGTATTCAAAAGGTTAAAATAATCAATATTTTTCCATATCAGGTATTGATATAAATAAGATAATAGCTATTATTATCTGATTCCTTTAGAAAATAAAAGATATCTTTTAACTTATTTTTATCTAGAAAATTCCTTTAATCCTAATTTTTGTTATATAAGTTATTATTATTTTAAATTTAAAAAATGAAAAAATTTTTAATTTTTGATTTTTTAAATATATTATTGAGTTTAAATTATATTTATGATAACTATTTTGATTAAAAAATCAATTTTTTAAAATTTATTATTTGATTTGATTATATTTAAACTAATTAATAATTATCAAAAGTTTTTTATTTTAATATTAATAAAATTTAACTATAAACCCTCTAAAATTATTTAAAACTTATAAGTATTTTTTAATAATAAAATATTATTTAAATAAACTATTTATTATAGAGTAAATTATTTTAAAACTAAAAAACATTATTTAAAAATT
>JNEM01012240.1:0-18809 GCA_000697335.1 Conidiobolus incongruus B7586
ATACTCCAGAAGGCTTCTTAAAAGATTGGTGGAACTGTTTTTGGAACGTTTTTCATGCTTCTGTTTCAAACCAGCCCCATTCTGACCTCGGAGTATATTTAGAAAAGATCAGAACAACATCAGAAGGTAATGCTCCTCCTTTTCCTTTTGGAGCTTCTCCAGAATCTGATTCCAATAATTCTTCTGGTGTTAAAAATACTCCTCTTCAAACTTTAGCTGCCTCCACTCAGGGTCAGAATCAGTCCTCTACTGCTATTCCTGCTAACCAGCTCTCTGGTCATTCTCCTTCCTCGAACATACCTGTTACTCAAGTGAAACAAGAATCTGTAGCCGACAACGCTTTGCTTAAAGATAAACAAGGAAATGCCCAGAACTCTCAAGTTGTGCCTACTTCAGGTATCCCTCAAACTACAACACAGGTTAGACCTCCTACTAGTATCTCTTTACCAATGAACAACCCTATGATGACCGCTGCTGCTTGGGGACTTCAGCAAGGTAATACCATATATTTCGAACTAATTATTAAAACACATCTCTGTTTTTATCTCATTGATTTTGTGACCTTGAAACAACATATTCTAAAAAATTTTATTTCATTTAGGCCAAACTCAACAACCTCTTACTCACCAAATGGCCGGAGTTGCTGGTCGACCTCCGCAGGCTTTACAAAATCCCAATACGAACTTTGATCCCTCTAATGCTATGAGACCTCCCGGTCAGATTCCCGTAGGTATGAACCCAGCTTTACAGTATCCATCCAATCCTGCTTTACAAAGTGCTGCTTTAGGATCCAATATCACTCAAGCTTATATGAATTCTAATGACTCCAATATGCAAGGCAACGGTGACCAGGCATTCCAGTATGCTCTAATTGCTCAGCATAATTACCGTCAACAGTTGCTTATGCAGAATCGACAGCTCGCTCATTCAATGGCTCCTGGTCAACCTAACTTACAAAGGCCAGCCAACATGACTGAAGCGCAACAGCAGGAATTTCTCCAAAGGCAACAAGCTCACCAAAGATTGCAGCAATTCCAGCAATCTGGGGGTTTCCCTGGAAATCCTATGGGTGCTATGAATCTTAATATGGCCATGGCTATGAGAATGAATCCAATGGCTCAAGCTTCGCTGCAAGGTGCTAACATGATGAACATGGGTATGAATCCCATGCAAGCACAGCAAATGAATCAAGCCCAAAATGGTACACCTCAATCTCACGGTAGTGCACAACCTGCTCAACTTACTACAACTGCCAATACTCCTAATGTCAGCAATGTACAAGCTTCTCCTGCTCCTATTTCTGCACCATCTGCTTCTCATCCAACTAATGTTCCAGACCTCAATGGAGGATTGACTGATAATACCAATAACAATAGCAATAACAATAACAATAATAACACGAGTATACCCGATTCTAGTAATGCAGATTCCAAAAATGTTAAAGAAGATCCTTCAGATATGTTTAATTTCGACAAATATATCAATATGAATGGATCCAGTTCCCCTATGATTACGAACAATGTAACAACCACAGCAGATCTCCAACCACCCTCTTCCGTTACTCGCGATGATACCAGCAATAACCTCGAAGACTTCATAGGTAACGATCCCTTCGGCAATGCAGAATTTTTCTAAACAAGTATTTTTACCTCAAACTCAGCTTTTTTCAAAAACTCATTTAGCTTATATTATGCTATCAGCAAATAGGATGTTTAATACTAATTTCAACTCACTTTAATAACCGAAATTATCAAACTTCAATCAATAGGTTATATTTATAAATATATAATAATTTTTTTTGTTCACTTTGGCTGTAATTTTAAATATGAAAATGGAATAAAATACAGCATTAAAATAATGTTGATTTTATCTTTTAATTAATAATTTTATTTTTTTATTATAATTTTATATATAATGAATATATATTATCTAATATTATAATAGATAGCATCCATATTTCTCTAAAATCTTAATCTTGTTTAGTTTTAATCTATTATATATTTCAACTGCTATATATCATCATTTAATTTTTGATGTAAATATTTGTATTTATATTAAAACGATTTTTTGTAAATTACCTAGGTACGATAATAACTCAATAACATTGATATTTCGTCAATTTGTATTTTTTATTAAAATATTTTCAAAATATATAGCTATATACTAATAATTCAATTTATAATCTTTATTTAGTAAACAGCATTAATATTTCACAAAAATATACTCATTCTCATGATATCCTCATTCTCTTAATTATATTTTTAATATTTATGCTTAAATTGGACTAAATAATCTTAATTTCATATTTCTTAATATGATATTTACCACAATGTTTCTGTATAACAAATAAACTTTTGTAATATTTAAAAATTTATTTAAGCAGTTGGTTTTTATATTATATATTATATTTTTATTTATTTTTTTTCAACTAATAACAGTATAATAAATTATTATAAAAATATTAATTTTTTATGATATATATTTTTAATATATAAATAATTTGTATTAAAAATTATTTAAATCATATAGCTACCTTCAAAATTTACATTTATAATTAATACAGAATTAGTAATATAAGTTTTATTTAGATTTTGTATTTAATGGATTAATAAAATATTGGAATAATAATATAATTATATTATCATTTTATAATTGGAAATAAAAATGTTATAAATATAAAACATATTTTTTACTATTATTAAATAAACGTGATAGATAAAATTTTAGATTTTTATTAATTTAAAATTTAAGATCAAACTGTATTTGATAATTAAAAATGTTAAAAATTTCAATTGAGATTTAATTTTTCAATTGACTCAAATATAAGTATTATATAAGATTAGATAAATTAATAGAAATCTAATTTCGTTTCAAATTGATATGTTGAATTTCAACGAGGATTTAGAATAGTGACGAGTGTTTAGTACTTGCGAAAGTGTGAAGTGGTTTAATGATTAAATTGAAAAAGGTCAAGATCTTATCAAACTTATAATAACCTTAAAATTAAAGTAATATATATAAATACATAAATGTGTTGTAGCGAGATATTCCTCATGGACTTGCAGATGAATAAAAAGGATCATTGAAAAAATTCTGCATTTCCAAAAGGATCACTTCCAATTAGGCTTTCCAGATTGTTACTAATATCGTCTCTGGTAATTGTGGACGGAGCTTGAAGATCTCCTGTGGTAGTGGTGGATACCGTATTCGTGGTAAATGGATAGCTGAAATCACCTACATTGATATATTCTTCAAAATTGCAGATGGTTGATTGATCTTCTTTAGGTTGTTTGTTCTCAGGCGATGTGGTTTGAGGGTTAGCTGGTGTTGATGCATCAGAAAACCTAGAGTTGAAGTTCATAAGGTCAGGTGTCTGATTCATACCAGGAGTGCCTTGGTTGGCAGTTGAAGAGGATGTCTGTTGAATCTGGTTAGGGTTAGTAGGTGTTTGTGAAGCGCTCGTTGGGGTCTGATTAGGCTGTTGTCCCATATTAAAATTCATTCCCATACTCATCATCTGGGGATGGCCAACCATGTTGGCAGTTGAATAAGCCATAGAGGTGTTGGCACCACTCATTCCCATATTCATATTGTTCATATCAATTCCCATAGTACCAGCAGGATTTCCAGGGAAGGCTCCAGGCTGTTGCATTTGATTTTGTTGGAATTGTTGCATTTGTTGAGGATGTTGTCTTTGCATAAACTGCTGGTGCTGTTGCTGCTGGGGATCGCCAGCTTCAGGAGGTCTTTGAGCATTAGGTTGGGTTGGATTCATAGTCTGCCCAGTTTGGTTATTTTGTAATAGTAGCTGTTGTCTAGCATGATATTGAGTCATTTTAAGATATCGAAGTTTTTGATCTTGATTATAGAACCCGGTGGGATCGTTGTTCATATAAAGCTGAGGATTTACAACGCCAGGGGGTTGGCCAGACACGTTGGGATTTACAGCGTAAGGTATACCAGGATTCATTCCCATAGACATTGGAGATTGAGGTCTGACATTCTGTAAAAATGATCTCTGGTTATTTTGAAGAGTTTGGCGCTGACGAGCATTCATATTGGGGCGAGGCTGGTTGGGGGCAGCCCCAGGAACCATCATACCTGATGAGGGATCTGCACCTCCTGGCGTGCCTTGAGGAGGAGGCTGAGTGGGGTTAAAGTTTTGTCCCATTTGAGCGTTGTTGGGAGGAGGGTTTTGACTAGGGTTAAGGTTAGAATTGTTATTTACATGATTCATTTGGTTAGGTTGCTGTAAATTCCAGGCTGTAGGATTAATCATTGGATTATTCATGGGTAGAGAAATGCTAGTAGGTGGACGAACTTGGTTTTGGAGAGGTGTTTGAGAGGGCGTACTAGCTGGCAAACTGGTATTAGTTGGTTCGGATGTCCCATTTTTATCATGTTTATCTTGACCAAAGTTCATCGATGTAGGCTCTTGTTTTATATGCGTGTTATTAGCTACACCAAAAGAAGCTTGAGGGTTTACTTGACTGGGGTTTCCTAAAGTGTTGGATTGAGCTTGTGGCTGTGTACCTGAATTTGTAGGAATAGTGTTAGTTATGTTAGAACTAGTCACAGGATTTTCAGGTGAAGCTCCGAAAGGTAATTGTGGACCGGAAGCTTCAGAATGACTCCTCATCTTATCGAGAAAAAAGCTTATATCAGACCGAGACTGATTTGATACAGATGCGTGAAACAAATTCCAAAAACAGTTCCACCAATCCATTAGAAAACTATCTGGAGTGTCAAAAGGAACGGGTTGGTCGGATAATGAGATGTGCGCTTCCACATGAAAGGCAGCAGCAGCACTGATATAGTTTCTCTTTAGACAATAGTCATAAATATACATATTTAAGGTTTGATCGCTGTCATTTGATCTGTTGGTAGGTCTTGGTGTTGATACCATGATTATCAGAATTGAATTTTGAGTTATTGACAAAAAATTATTTACATAATTACTCAATTTCTCGGTTATAACTCAATATATCCAATTGGTATCACAGGTTTAGAGTTCATTCAATCAAAATCACCAGTCCCTCTTTCTTCCAGCCAATCAACTCGCTCTATTTTCTTATTAATTTCTTCAAAATTCAATTTTTAATTCAAATGAACAGTTAATTATCCCATAATAATTATTGTTCAAATTCCTGATTAGGACAATTATTAATTTCACGTGATAATGATTCTTTTTTCTTCCAATGGTGATTTGATTATTTAACTATCCACCAATCAGCTTTTAATTCTTAATTTTTATCCACCATTCGATTTAATAATGATTAATAATTCAATAATTTAATATAAAATGAATCAATATTACATAATAAAAATAAAAATAAAACTTATATTTTATTTAATCCATAAATACTATCATTTTCAAAAATTAAAATTATCTATTTATTATTTTTTTTACTAAATTAAAATATAGTTAAATTTAATGTGTTTGATTAGATTTTTTAGCCGATAAACTTTGGATTAAAATAAACTATGTTGATTTAATACAAATTCTTGACAAACATCAATTCTACTTTGATTTTATAGTTTAAATTGATGAGGATATTTTTTAATTTAAATTATTAGCACTATGAGATTCTTTAAAAAACGAATCTATGCTACAAGTATCAATATCTATGAATATATTGATTAATTTAATTATCCATATTAAATTGAAAAAATGTGTGAAAATTAAAAACTTTGTTAATTAACCAATTGATCTATTCTCCATACTTTTGTTAAAAATTTAGATTAAAATTATCCAGTTAAACACAAAAAAAATTAATTTAAATATTAAAAATAATGATTTTTATCACATTATCAATTAAAAATTACAGCATCATATTCAACCCTACTAATCCCTGATTATAAATTTTTTTTCAAATTTAATATTCAAATATTATCATTGGTAAAATACCTTTATTTTTAATTATCTATTATGAGAATTATATCAAATTAGTTTTAAAATGAAAATCAACCAGTATTTAAGCATAGTAATATATATATATGACCCTTTATCTAATGTTTAGAATAATATTAATACTTTGAAATTTCAACAATTTCTAATTTAATATGAAATAAATTTTCGATGATTTATTTGCTCAATTTGAAATTAGTGATTTAATTATTATTTAATTGAGAAATTTAAAATATTCATTGATCAAGTAATATACAATATTTGTTTATATTATAATTAATGGTACTAAAATATTAAACATATAATTGTGTTGATCTTTTAGTTTCATATACACGATAAAAGTATATAAAAAATAATTACATCTAAATTTATAGTTATAATTTCAAAATGATTATAAATACCATGTGAATTTGATGAATTATCGCAGTTCTGATCCTGAGAATATTAACTTATGATCTAAAATATTCTAGTTTGTCTGTTAAATCTATGACCGCAATTATATGTATCAGAAAATTGGATAAAATATCTAACAAAATAGTTTATATATAATATTAGAAATCAGTTGTCGAGAGCATACAGTCTTAAGGATTTATAGATTTTGTATTGTAAACGACCATTGACTAAAGGTGCGACTAATACAGAGTAAATATTTTAAATAAGGACATATAAATAAATAAATATTTATTGTTGTGTAATTTTGAACCACTAATTATAATAATAGTAAAAACCTAGTATGATATTATATATTATATATTATTATACATTTATCTTGTATATAATTTAAAAAATACATTTTTGGTGAATGAAATCTAATTAAATTTAATCAGATTTGGTTTATATTGGTATAGATATCTAATTTCTTTCATTGTATCAAAGTTTATAAATAATTCAAACAATTAATATATATATATATATAATGCTAAGAATTTATAAATATGAACATGGTGAATAGTCATAATTTTAAATGGTATTAAAGTATAAAAAAACTTGATTTTGCAATAACAGTCCATAATTTGTGATATATAATAATATCCTAGTTCAATATATATTTACGAATATATTTCAAAATAATCTTTAATTAAAAATACATTTAATATTCATTAAAATTTTTGATTATATATTTTTATTGAATTCTATATTGTATTTTCATTTTCATAATAATGATATTTGTATATTAGATAATTGATTATTTTGATATTATATTCATTTTTAGAGGGTATAAACTTAAATGATCATTAATTTAATATGAAAAAAATCCATTGAATTAAAAATTTATTATTTTGTTGAATAATATAATTTAAGTTAGCATTGAAGATTTGGTTCTGATTAAATATATTCAAAGAATTATAGAATTTATTTATATTTAATAATATCGTATATAATATATTATTATTACCATTATTATTATTGATTAAATTTATACAGGTAATAAATGCAAATAAAATATTTTTCTACTGCAGGTCTGCTGGAGAGTAGCCTTACAATAAGGATCAAGTAGGTTTGATAAAACGGGCCAAGGGTGGCTAGCGAGAAACTTTAAAAGATTTTATTAAAATATCAAGATATAGGGCTTGGCCCTGATCGAGATGATCCCCGAGCAAATGTGTGCTCAGCGACGATTTAATAGCACTATCAGTCCTTGACCAGCGTATTGAAACATCTTTTTTAGTTGTTGTCCGGAATTTCGCATTGTACAAGAATTGTGTAACTTAAATGTGTGTGGATTAGGTTCTGGATAAAGACAAATGGTTATTGAATGGCGAGCGGACCTCCCAATCTGCGACACTGTTATAACTGTTTATTTTTAAATTGAATTGAAAGCGATAACTCAAAATTTAATATAATAACAATTTTCGAATAAAATATTGAAGATCAATATAATGGTTTAAATATATTATTATATTTTTTATTATGTATAAGATGATGATTATGATTATGATGATTATGATTTTACATTCTTAAATACCAACCAATCAATTTTTAAATTTTAAAATTAAATATGATATCAATAACCAAACTGAGCAGATCAAGTACACTTTTTGGTAGTTTGATTGAATAGTATCTTTAGCAAAAGAATAAAACACCAATCCTGCTTCTTCAGGATCCAAATATTGTCTAGCTGCAATTTCAAGTCTATAAAATGTGGAACTGAGCCACCTTGGTACTGAAATATCCCAGATATATGAGAAAGGTTTGGGAATCGTAGACTCAATGAATCTAAGATTAGGATCAACGCCGCCAAACACTAAGGTCCATGCTAAGTGATTTGCGATGACTGCCAAATTAGTAAGGCCTGAAGGAGTTATGAGAGAGATAAGATATCCTGCACAGGCTGAGTATATATAAACAGAAAAAATGATTTGATATAATTCAGCATATGACATTGTTTTTGGGAAGAAAGTAATATAAGTTAATGCGAAACATGTCGAAGTGACTATAATTTTAGGTATATCAGCCAATATTTTGGCCAAAAAATAAGGTAAAGGATGGAGTCCGGATCTGCGATCTCTTAAAAATACCGCACGTTCATTCCCAAAAGTTCCTAAAATGCTCATCGAACCACAAAAGCTTACACCATAGACTAATAAAATCCCCATATATGCGATTTGGTCTAGTAAAGGAAGGCTACATAATGTAGCCATTGGTAAGGGTGCTAATTTACATATCTCTTCTGACATTGGACCAATGAAGAGAGCATTTTTATGAACAAATGACAGTGTAAGGCCACAGCCAACATGAAGAAGTTGCTCTTTAAAGAGTCCTCTCTTATTGATGAAATTTTGGATGAGTGCGCGCTTCAGACAAAGTATAAAAGAACTCCAAAATGGGAGTACATGCTTAGTATTAGGTGGGGCTGGTTTAGCGAGTTGAATTTCTTTCAAAGAAATATGTTCTGCTTTGAAAAGAAAAGGTGCCACCAAGATTAAGTACATATAACTATGTATTTGCTGACAAAACTTGAACAAATTCTCTTGTGCAGTGAACTTACTCCACATAATTTTGTACTCTGTTTCACTGATATCGATATGATTCAAATTAATCCATTCATCAATTAACAAAGGAATCATTTCCAGTTGATTCATAAACACTGTATCATAGTCCACACCATCAACAATTAGGCTGCTCACCCATTGATAATAACTATTCCATACAATGTATAGTTGATCTGCTGATATATTTTTAGATTCATCATCCAGGTTTCCAGAAATCAACTCTAAAAGAAATTCAGATGCAGATAAATCGTTAGATTTTGAAAATCCCAACTTTTCAAAATAGGGCACAGCAAGTTTAGTAGGACCCATGAACGCAACTTGACCTCCACGACCCATGAGAACTAATTGATCGAAATTTTGGAACATACGAGTTGAAGGAGAATGTAACACAGCAATCACAGTGATTCCTTTGAACTCACACATCTCTTTCAAAAAGTTACAAAGTCGCGTTCCAGTGGAAGTATCCAATCCTGAAGTAGGTTCATCCAGCACAAGTATATCGGGATTTCCTACAAGCTCCATACCGATATTCACTCGTTTCTTTTGTCCTCCGGAAATCGATCGATGCTCAGTTGTGCCCACCCTGCAATCAATCACATCTTGAAGCTGTAATAATTCGATGGTGTCAATAACATGGTCGATCTTCTTCTGGTAAGGCCAAAACTTTGGTAACTTGATCATTGCTTCATGTTTAAGAATTTGGAAAACATTAAATTCCTCAATCATAATGTCCGATTGAGGGACAAAGCCCACCTTATCTTCCACTGGCTTTCCATTCAAGGTTACATTGCCACGATTGGGGTAAATTTTTCCAATGAGAACATCCAATAGCGTGGTTTTGCCAGCACCCGAAGGTCCAAGAATACAACAAGTTGTATTCGCCTTAATTTCACCGGATACATTATTCAAAATAGCTTTACCGTTAGGAAGGATGTAGGTCAATTCATTGAATTTTAGAATTGATTTAGATTTGGCTGAGCTGGTGACTTTTTGTTTTGAAGAGTTCTTGGTATAATTCATAAGACGTCGTCCAAGTTGAGATTGAATCACTTGAATACGGCTCAGTTCCAAAAATCGAAGATAGTTCACAATTAAATACAAGAATATTAAAAAGATCCCAAGTATAGCCCAGTTATAGACTCTCATGATCTGATAAGAACCTTCGGGACAAATGCCCAGTGTACATGGTAACGGTTTAATACTGCCTAACAATTCATAGTTAGTTTATAAGGAAATTAATGATCTATGGAAATTATTTTAATCTACCTATAGGACAATAGTATCCGCTTGGACATATTTCCATCTGTTTCGGAGTGGGACAATAGAAGCCTTGACAGCATAAATTCGGTTGAATAGTATCATCAGGGCAATAATAACCAGGTTGGCATTCGCTTACGTGGAAAGGGCTTAAACAATAACTCCTAATATTTGAAAAATTATGATTAATAACTCTATAATAATCTGAATGAACCACTTACCCTGGAGGGCATTTCCATAATACTGAATGTATATTAGCGCAAGATTGAGGGTCTATATTCGGACTTAAAGAGTTGTGATGAATAAACCTGATTTTAATTATCTTTTTCAAGAGCTTATTGGATTTCATATCTTCAATTATAGTCATCGGATCCAAGCTATTTACATGGTTGAAAAAATCCTTAATCTGATCATGAAATTCAATTGCGCGTGTGAATTCATCAACTGTACTTTGATTAAATAATGATAATAGATGCATATCATCAGTTAATAGCTGAGATTGAAATGGGAAATCAGGGAAGCATAGATAAATTTGAAAGAAATAAAATGTGATATATGCTGTAAAAATCATTAATTTTAATAAGTATAATAATAAATACACTATAATACAAAATTAAAGAATCAAATTATCAAAAAAAAATAATAGTATAACTATCTGATCTTCAATGATAATAAATAAACTAAAAAATGGATTAGACTAAAAATCTAACAATCAGTGATTTTTAAACCAAAATATAATATAAAGCCCTAATTTAAAAACCAATATAACCGGAGGTTCAAAAATTTATCAAATCAAAATTTTATAATTGGATTGTTAAATGGGCTTGAGGGAAAAAATAGTGATTTAATTATAATTCAGACCTTCGATTTATATATAAGCCACTATATTGGCGAAATTAGACTTGTGCGCTCAGCATGAAACAGAATATTGTAACCAATTAGCTTAACTGGTGCATTGCTATCACTGCTTCCTAATTAGATCGAAATTTATTCGATTTAAATCAATTAATAAAAAAATTCAGTTTTTATTATAATGGCTGATTTGATTTAAAAAAATTCTTTTAGTTCATTTGCCAAAATTAGAAATTCAAATAATCTTAAAAATCATATTCATTTCTCAAATCATAAAATTATTTAAATTTATTTATTTATTAAATATTATTTAAATGTTTTAAATTATGATAATAATTTTAAAATTATTCAAAGAAAATTTAATAAAATTTTGGTTATATATATATATATATATATTTGAATCTTTTCTCAATTCATATTAGTTAAAAACTAGAAGTTTTATTTGATTATTTGAAAATTCAAATATATTGTCATATTTAGTAATTGAATTTATATTTGATTAACTTGATGAAAATAAGGAAAAAATCAGCCAAAAAAATTTTAAGGTAATAATATTTTTAATAATTTATTATTTTCATGATTCCTATTCTTCGGTTTTCTTTAATTACTTGTCACCAGTCATTTTAAGTTATTATTTCTTGATTTTATGGTATTGTTGTTTTGTTATTCTGATTTTCAAATCTCATTAACTGTTCCTCCAGTATATTCAACAAATAGCTTAATATTGAAATCTAGTATTTATCCTAGTGTGATGTTATACACTATATTTAATCTTTTTCTTCAATAATGATATTGTATAAAATATAGTTACAATTATTAAAAAATAATCTATATTCAATTTTATCCATCATTAGTTGATTTTAATCTGGTTAAGAAATAAGTTTATAGTAATTCAAAGTAATTGTCATCAAATAAATAACTGTGAGTAATCAAAAGGATTTTATTTAATTATAGTTTATGATATATTGGAATGGAAAAAAAACTATTTTAATACTAAGTCAAAATATTAAATTTAATGATATTTTTCAAAAATGTTATTATTAAATGATAAACAATTTATTCTAATTTGGATAAATTTTTATTTGCCATCAAAAGCTCAAAACAAAGATTACCAATTTTATTTTGAAAATTATGAAATGGATATTTTTCAAATAAAACTGAAAAAAAATTTTTCTTGGCATTTTTTAACTCAACGAATTTAATTCAAATTTGCTGTAAAACCTGTATTAGATTCAGTTTGTTTAAATCTTAGCCATATATCAAAATTTTATATAAAGGCTAATATCTATTTTTGATCAATGTCAAATATTAGAAAAATATTCATCCAATCCAACTATCTAAAGAAGATCTATTTCATTTACTTCATTTTAGTGTATATCTAAATATTCGCCATAGATATTATATTTGGTTCAAATTAGATCTGGAGATAGATTAATATATTTGGATAAGTTTGTTTACATTATAGTAGAAACTATATGGTCAATAATAGTCAAAAATGTGAGATAATGTGATAATAAGACTAATAAAAAATTTTAAAATCATTTTAATATGATATTTTAACTATTGGGTTAATTATCTATTTATACAACCTATCTAAGTTTTTATTCTTAACTTTTTGATTTTTGATAGTAGGATAATTTAAAATCAATTATAAATATCACATGGATATATATTATTAATCTATTTGATATCATATATAATAACAATGAATATATACCAAAATATTTTGAAATATATTGACTTTCTAATAAAAATTAAAAATAAATGATAGATTAAATTATGAAGGTGGATAAATAAATACACATAATAATTTTTTAATATATATATATAATACTAGAGAATTTTAAAACTTTTAATATTTAATAATACTTGAATTTTATTTCTTGATAACAATAATTTTAACTATGAATGTATTCAATAAACTAGCTATTTTAAATTACTTATGTTTATAAATATTCAATATAAAGTATATATAATTTGAATGTTTATTATATTGTGTTTTTAAGAGAATTAGTTTATAGCTTTATATATAATATATAGATAGGATTAGTAATAAAATAATCATATAACTATTAATAGAGGCATATCATTAATATATTCATTTAATATATTTATTTACCAAATTTATGATTAGTGATATATTAATTCATTTATATTTTGATATTAATAGTATAAAATAAATTTTTATAATTGTTAAGTATATTAAAATAAAATATTGTAAATTATCATTAGTACTATATAATATTCAAACTTTAAAGATGAATAAATTTTTGTACAATTTTTTCAAACCAAGGTATAATATTTGTTTTCTATAAAATTTAATCAAGGGTTTTATTCAAAAATATCACTTTGAATAATGTAGCTCACTTTTTCTATAATTGATATATGATCCATTCATGGATTCACATTGTTAATCATTATTAAAAATCTTTTATAATAGTTCAAATATAATTTACTCAATTAGAATCATTTAATTTGGGAAAAAATAGAGTTTTTTGTTTATAATCCATACTTGATATTTTAATTATATTTATTGAATATATATTAAGTGTCATATTAGATTTAAATTAAATGTACTGCTTTATTTAGGAGATATTAATATTAAATATGTTATTCAAAAATGCATATTTTTAAGAATGATATCGCTCTTTTTATTTAAAAAATCAAATTTTATAATTCCAGTATTATTAGATTATTGAAAAAATATCAAAAAAGTATAATATATAAATATGATATTATAATAGTTGTATTTTGACTATTGTTGTTCAAATGAGGATATTAATATGTCAATGTATTTTATACACAATATATTGATTACTAAATTAGTCAACAAAGCTATCATAAACTATCAATAGCAAATCTTTTTAATTATGAATTTGGAATCTTGAATGAAAATCGGGAATTTTTATATTTTATTAGATAAAATCAAAATCAAAATAATAAACCCATGACGCCATATTAACTTAAATACCAATGGCACCAAGATGCATGTTGCTGAAAATAAACCACTATTTTAATAAAAACAATTCCCAAGGATAAAATTTTAATTTGTTTGAACTGTATCACAAGAAGTTCAGCCATATAATATTTTAAACAATATTAACTGAGTCAATTAAACTCCATTTAAAATTATTATCAATATGTAAAATTATCAAATTGATAATATCAAAAACTATTTAATGATAATGCGACTACTAGTAACAAGTTAACTTTATGGTTATTTGCAGAAACAAACCATACCAAATTTAGTCTTATTTTAATCAGTAATGATAGAATAATATTAAAGACGATAATCAATTAATAAATACATTATAAATAGATATTTAAATAGAATATAAACTAATTTTAATCTATTGGCTAAATTTTTTCAATAAAATAATTATATTTTAATATAATCATCAATTTTATGATGTTTAAATTTAGATTTCAAATATGGTTAATGTAAATCCCGATAATTTATAAAATTAATATGATAGAGATAAATTAATTCAATTATATCAAAATAAATTAATGCATATAAAATAAACTCATATATAAAATTTTCCCTTTAAAGAAAACAAAAGAGTTTAAATCTATTACATTTAATTAAATATAAATTGGCAAATTTCAAATTTATTTAACTTTATATTAATAATTTTTAATTGTTAATACATTATTAAGCAAATAGAGTTTTTATATGGTATCGATTATTTATATATTAATTTATTTATATCATACAATATTGAATTAAACGCGACCAATTAAATCAATTACCTAAATTATCATATAACTCAAATATCAATTGTTTTACTTCATTAAATATTGAATTAATTTATTTTTTTTTAAATTTACAATCAAATGTAAAAAGTTTCATTCTAAATTAAAAATCTAAAAAAAGGAAATATTAAAGAGAACCACAAAAAACCTTAATTCTATAACCATATGGCAATTAGGGCTGATATCTTTTCAATCTCATATTGATCGCATTAAATTTCAATCTTTCCTCTGAGAATATAAAATCTGGAATGTACTAAATTTAGCAATTCAAATAGTAACAAATTTGAATAATATTTAAATTGTTTTATAGTAGTTCTAAATTATTAATATTATTTTTATAACAAACCCTTAAATTTAAAAAGTAATTAAAATATATTATATTGAGAGAGAAAAGATTCAATCAATATTCTTTAAACTATATACCATATTTGAAGTGTTTGATGTTTTTTTAAAAAATATACAGTTGAATACAAAGGCTAAAATTAAATTTAAAATTTGGCAAAATTGAATTTTAGCCGTAAAAATACTATCATTTATTAATATGTAGTAATTGATCGTGAATATATTTAAAAATTATCTGTTGATATAAATACCATATATCACATTTTATCAAAACTATTTACCATTATTTTTTATGTTTATTTAATTAAAATTTTTAAGATCATTTGAAAGATGATCGATTTATTCACCATTAGATCTAATGATGGAAATCAATTCACTCATTCCAAATTTTGGAAATGTCCTCAAGGGTAAAATGATTATCATTATCCAATACCGAGCTCTGATATTAATGATATAATAGTTATTATTGTCTCACACCTTTACACAAAGAAAAGTGTCCCTTAGGATACTATTGTCCAGAGAATACTTTTCATCCCAATTTTTGTTTTAAGGGTTACTATTGTCCAAATCCTGAACAATTAATAAAATGCCCTGCAGATAAATATTGTCCCAAAGGTAATGCATTATAACATTATATTGATAAAATTTTATATTAAAAATTGTTAATTTTAAAGGCAGTATTGAACCAATTACAACCTTTTTGACTCCAAAAACACAATGGTCATCACTACTCATCCTAGTCTTAATAATCTATTTATGTATTTTGAAATATTTAAAATCAAGATTTTTCAAACCATCAAAACTTATACAATCATTCAAAGAGATAAATTCATCAACAACATCAACAACCCTTCATTCAAAGGAATTCAATAAATATTTTAATATCAGTGAGTTAGTGGGAATTGATCAACTAGTCGGTAATTTCACACAAAATAGTACTACAGCGATATTAGGGCCTTCGGGAGTGGGAAAAACAACATTGATGAACAGACTCGCAAAAAGCCATCAATTAAATACTATATCAAAGGCTGCATTAGTACCTCAATTCGATACCATGATCGATTCCTTAAGTGTTTATGATATCTTATATCATGAAACCATGTTAAAACAACCTTTAGAATTACCTCATTCTTCCAAACTGCAGCATTTATTTACAACTATTAACCAATTAAATTTATCTCACATTCTGAGCAGCCTCATTGGAAACAGCACAAATCGTGGAATATCGGGAGGGGAGAGAAAGAGAGTGAGCATTGCTATGGAGTTAGTTGGAAATCCTTCGATATTAATGCTAGATGAGCCGACAACCGGTTTAGATTCTGCCAGTTCAGATAATCTTTGCAAATTATTAAAAACCCTAAGTAGAGAAGGGGTGACTATCATCTCGACTATCCATTCACCTTCCTACAAATCATTCCAAAGTTTTGACCATGTTTGCTTAATGGGATTAAATACTCAGTTCCTTTATGTGGGTCCTAGACAATATATCATTCAGTATTTTGAGTTATTGGGTTATTCCAAATGCGATGATTTATCAATTTCTGAATTTTTATTAGAAATTGCGAATGATAACCATTCCAGTAGTTATCAAGGGATGACTTTAACTAAGGCTTGTGCAATTTGGAGAGATTATCACACACATATCAATCAATTAGTCAAGAATAGCAGTGATGATTACAACGATTTGTTTATTAGAGAATTGAATTATTTATTAGTATTGCTGAATTACCATTTGAAAATGAATTCAGAACTTTTATTGAGTAATAACTGGATTCATTCTTCACATATTTCTGTTAGTTCAATGGGTTGGATTCAACAAGCTATGAGTTATATATATCACTGCGTTCATAATCTTTTAGTAATGGGTACCGATATAAACGATATCAAACATTTGAGATTAACCAATGTATATATATTATCTCGAATTCACAACTTTACAACTTCAATAACAACTATCAACATTCCAAAATTCCTTTATCACTTTCAGTTATGCTTCCGTAGATCCTATATCCAACAATTCCAAAATTTCCAAAATGTGGTGATTGAATGGATCATATACATCTTTATGGGTTTAATGCTTGGATTTATTATAAGAAATAAGACTTTTATAGGACCATTGCCATCTAGTCTATGTAATTTAGTTCCAATTCCAATGATTCCAAAATGTAAATTACCACTTGAGAACAAGATTGGCTACCTGGGGTCCTTCGTATCTTATACTGTATCATTCTGTTCTGCTGTAGGTAACCTCAAATCCTTCGGTGAAGACTTTGATAACTATCGTAGAGAATTGAAATCTGGTTTAAATCCCCTATCTTATTTTTTATCCAAAACTTGTATTGATATTATTCGTTTAATCCTCAATTGTATATTATTTACCATTTCACTATTGACTATACATCATACTGACATCAATCACATCCCTCATATATTTATAATAGTTTGTTTAAATTATTTATTTGGAATAGTATCATCCTATTTAATATCATTGACAGTCACTCCAAGGATCTCAAAACTTGCAATAGTCTTCAACAATCTGCTATGGTACATGTTGTTAAGCGGTCTAGAACCAACAGTTGCTCAGGTTAAAGCTAAATACCCCACACTATTACAATTGTTATGGACGATATCAGTACCTCGATGGATCATATCTGCATTTTATTTGGTTGAGACTTCGGATAGAATATATCTAGATCCAAATTTAGTTAGTCGAATTAAACTGGGATATGAGTTGGATTCAGTGAATGGAAATTTATTAACAAGTTTAAGTATTTGTTTAGGGTGGTTTATAATAATTTGGATTGTATTTTACTTAAAAAAATAATAAATGAATAATTATTAAAATTAATATAATTTGTATTTAATTTATAATTTAAATTAATTAAAATTTTTATAATATAATTTATAAACTAAAAAGGAATTTATTGATTATTGAAAAATTATATCATTTAGTTCAAATTATGCTATATTGTTAATATTAGAATATAAAGTTTTATAATAAGTTAAATATAATAAAGATTCAATATAAAAAAATTGATTACAATAGATGGAAATTGATAATTTCTTAAATTGGATCCAAAATGTTAATTGAAAATAAATATTTAATATAAATATTTATAAGGATAATATAGATTATAAGATATTTTAAAAAAAATTCTATTAAACATTATGTATTTAAATTTTATTATAAAATATCTTCAGCAATTATTATTTTTTATAATTTAAAATATATATTTATCATATTATAATAATAATTTATTAATATTTAATAATATATCCTGAATTAAGCATTTTTTGCTATATTGTTTTGATTTAATAAAATATATATTTATATAAGTATAATAGAAGGTTATTATTTTTGATTAATAAATAGAGGAATCTAGTATTAGTTAAAATTGATTAAATTAAACTTAATTACAAACTTTAAGGAATTATAATAATAATAATAATAATAATAATAATAATAATAATAATAACAATTAAATAAAAATTTCAAAAATTATAAAAAATAATATTTATAGATTAAATAATATAAATAAATATAATACTATTATAAAAATATAATAAGAATTATAAAATTACATAAGAATATTAGTTAGTATTAATATTATTATTTATATTTTATATTAGAATAAATATTACCCATATTTTAAGAAAAAACAATTTTAATTAAAAAAATCTTATTATAAAATTAAATAAAA
>JNEM01012248.1:0-41603 GCA_000697335.1 Conidiobolus incongruus B7586
CAATATAATTTGAGAAGACCTATTATTTTGCATGATAATTGCAAAATACATAAATCTAAAGTTGTAAAAAACTTTCTAATTAAAAATAACTGGAAAGAACTACCACATCCAGTATATTCCCCAGATTATAACCCATGTGATTATAATTGTTTTGGGCAATTAAAAAACCAGCTTGCAGGAAAGAAAATTTCTGCAGGAAAATTTAATTGGTTTGTGAAACATCAAATTTCAGTCCTTAATAAAAAGAACTGTTTTTTAGGTGTTAGATCTTTGCCAAAAGTATGGCAAAAAGTTATTAGAAATAAAGGAAATTATTAATTTTATATTATATATTTATTTTTACTTTGTATATATTAAAATGTTTATTTTTTTTCAATCGCAAAAAATTCCCATTATTTAAATTACAAAGTAATATTTCAAAATTTGAATATAAATTTGATTTTACTAATTGAAAAAAAACACTTAATAATAAAAATTTTATATAAAAAATTTGATCAATTAAAAATATAATATTCAGATATTCAGTGGTGAGTATTCATATTATATTTAGGTACAGTGTCATATCATTTTAACAGATTTTAATTCAAAATTTAATGGATTTGATTCTAAAGAGTATGAGAAATTTTTAGTTTTTTTTTGAATATGATCAAATTAAAATATCAGATTGATTTATTTTTAAATATTTTTAGTTATAATATATAAAATTAAATTTTAAAAGCTATAATATTAATATATATAGGGCTAATATTTAATTACTCAAATATCAAAATACTCATGTTTTTTAGTGATTATCATAATGTATCTAAAAGCATTTGATTTATCAATTTATATTGAAATTGATTAATTTTATTAATTTATTAGCATGGAAATTAAGAAATGGCAAATTTTTTAATTTTTAATCTTTCAAACATATTATACATTTTGAAAAATTATATATATATATTTAAGATATATAGGAAAATAAATATTTTCAAACTATATATATATATATTCAATTTTAATTATTTTTTTATTAAAATATTTTGATTTTAAAATTTATATTTAAATTTAATTATATTTAAACTAAATTGTGATTATCAAAAGGTTTTTATTTTTGTATCTTTAAAACTTAATTATAAACCCTCTAAAATCATCTAAAACTTACAAACAGTTTATAAAGATAGTGTTTTATTTAAAACTACCATATATTGCTAGATTTGTGATTTTAAAGCTAGAAGGAACATTGTTTAAAATTTATCAAAATCTAAAAGACTAATTATTATTATTATTTTTTTACTTATTAATAAAAAATATATATTAAGAAATACCTTTTTATTTCTGTTAAAGAACTATTAAATTAATTTAATATTAATTATACAAGCATGTTATATTTATTTAAGTTTAAACTTAAATTAATTAATAAAAATATAAAATAGATACCTTATAATTTAATAGAAGCTTAAAAGAAAATTAAAGTAGCTATAGCTAAATTAAACTTATTAAAGTATAACTAAAAACAAAGGTTTTTACAGTGAATATTTATAATTGATGAATTTTAAATTCTTTTATATAATCTTTTACTTAAAAATAAAACAAGATGTTAGGTTAAGCTAAATCAATCCTTTTTATAAATTCTAATAAATAAATACTTTAAATATAAGTGAATATTAATTATTATAATAGATTATAATAATATATAATTTTCTTATTTAATACCTCAAGGAAAATTAATTAATAGTAAATTATATATTACTTTTTTAAATAAAATAATTTTTAAATGATGTTTTTAATATAAATTAAAGACACCTATTATTTTACATGATAATTATAAAATATATAAAGTTAAAGCTATAAAAGATTTTTTATATAAAAAAAATTAGAGGGAGTTACTATATCTGGTATATTCATTTGATTATAACCTATATAATTATAATTGTTTTAGACAATTAAAAAAACAACTTACAGGAAAAAAAATTCCTGCAAACAAATTAAATTGGTTTGTGAAACATCAAATTTCAGTCTTTAATAAAAAGAACTGTTTTTTGGTATTAGAAACTTACTAAAGGTATAGAAAAAAGTTATTAATAATAAAAGAGGCTATTAATTTTATATTATTCATTAATTTTTATACATTATTTATTAATTTATTTGTTTAATTTTAATTTTAAAATTGTACCATTATTTAATTTCTGCACTAATATTAAATTATTCAAAATGTTTATCTGTTCCACAATAAAATAATTAAAAATGGTGAAGATTGTAAACAAGTTCAAAAATGAAAAAAAGTAATTAGTAGAAAATACAAAATTATATAATAGACAACCCTTCACAAATTGTTATGGTGCTGTGAAAGTAATAAATTATTTAATTTTCTCATCAATTACAAATAGAATAAGTATCAATACCAAAATCTCATTTTTTGATATTAAGTGTTAACCTGATTATTTTTTCATCTGAAATATTTTATTGAATGGACTTTAGTGACAAATCCGACTAAATTTTTACTTTAAAAGTACAAGGGTGTTGGAATTTGATTAAATCTAATGTCATGATAACCTTATTTTATTAAACATTTAAAAACAAATGTCATTAATTACAATTTTCACTGATGTAGCTTTCAAAGAGCTACTACAATTATTTTTCCAGAAATGCGAGCTGTGATGACTTACAGAAACAAGCTAACAAAGAGGGGAGAAGTCCTCGGATGACAGCAGTAGTTACTCTGTGATCATAATATTGAGTATGATATGAAATAAGAGGATTCATGCGAAGTAGAATAGATGATTAATTAATGTCAAATGATACGAATCTTATTACTAGTAGAGAGAACAAAGGAAGTAGGAGGGAAAAAGGATAATCATTAGTCAATAGAAATCGAAGCTGGAGCGAAACCTTATTAAGGTGAGCATTTGGGATATTATACTATTCATGGATTCTAGGTTAGGGTACGATGTTGAGGGGATGAGCAATATGTATTATTTCAAGTCATGGCAATCGTTAAAAATATTTCAATTTATATATAATTTTGTACCTAAATATTAATACACATCCATCGTGAGTTTAGCGATTAAATCAATTATATTCCTATTTTGCCATATTAAAAATCAAACAATTTTTGAGTTTAAAGTTAACCAAATTACTTATGGTTAAGTAGTGAACTCTACTCCTTCCCTTTATTTTGCAAATACATTAAAATTAAAAAAAATCAACAATATTTCTCAGGGAATTAGATTCTATAGAGCTATAATACTATAATTTGAAACTGTTTGCTATTTAACTTATTATCTTTATATGTAAAGCAATTTGTTCATATTTCCAAGTAGAATTAATTTTGTAAATTAACAAATGCTCTGCCAGGATGTGGAACCTTAATAACATCGACACAGCCTTTGCCGACCCCTCTAGGAGTGCTTCTGCCACATCGACCTACAATATGCAAAATATCTCCTTTGGGACCCCCAAATTCAAGATTAGTAGGATAATCAAAATTCAATTTGATCTTATTAATAATTTGGCCTTGGGGATTAAGTACAGTAATCTGAGATGATCCATATCTAGTAACATAGAGATTACCTTTAATATCAAGGCGCATACCATCAATCCATGATGACGCAGAATTATCCAGTTGATCAAAATCGGCGAATAGAGTCTTATTAGCTAATGTGAAATCTTCAAGGATTTTATACTTCCAAATTTTCTGTACAATGGGCACCATTTTATCACAATGAGATTCTGATACCAACAAATATTGGTCATCCATGGTCAATTCAACACCATTTGTAAGACCCATTTCATCTAGTAGCTGAACAGTGCCATCGTTCTTACAAACCCACAGGTCGCCACTTTTATTCGTAGTGGTTGGAGAATATCCCCAGCCTGTCAAGTAGACAGCATTTCCCGATTGACTTATAGCAATGTCATTAGGATGAATAAATCTAGAATCTTTACAAAAATCATTTTGAGCCACCGGATTGCCACGATCATCCAATCTCACTTTAATTACACGATGATTCATCAAGTCAGCCAAATATACAGTGTTTTTGTCAACAAAGCGAATACCGTTAATATACGAATTTTTGTGATTGTCAACATATAAAGATTGCTGACTACCACTAACTCTGCCTATCTCAATGGGTGGGAATTGGTTGTAAGATGAAGCGAAGAATTCTCCCTTATAGTTGACAGATGCACCTTCAATCCAAGAAGTGAATTTGGAAGTCTGTATGGTTATCAAAGGATAGACGAATCCAGTGGGAACAATTTGGTCCAAATCATGAAGAGATAATGCATCAAGATTGAGGAAGGATTGGACCAAGTCAAAATAAATTAAAATGGAAGTGATGAAATGAATTAGTAACATTTAGATTGATATTACCTTAATACTACTTGATAATTATTATTAAATCAAATCAAATCAAATTTAATTAAAATTTATATTGAATTTTTAAATCCTTAAATACCTATAAATTTCAAAGTGATTACGTGTACAAAAATTTATATATATTATATAATTTTCAAATTAGAAAAAATTTTTACCAATTAAAGAAATTCAATAAATTTTATTTAATAAAAAAAAGAATAAGGTAAAATTTATTAAAATTAAAACAATTATATATATTATAATTTAATTAATATTATTAATAATAAATTAATTTCGATCCGAAATAATTTTTATTAAAAAAATTTTTTTATATTAATATTATTATTATTATAAAAATTAATTAAAATCTAATATAAATATTTTTGTATACTATAATTGAATAAAGTAATTTGAATTTAATAAAGACTATTGATAAATATTTATTTATATATTATATATTGAACTTATAAACTCTTTATTAATCTATGAATTCTATATTTAAATTATGTTAAATATTTCTAAGATATATTGATATTATTTGATGGATAATTTATTTAATATTCAAAATTCCCAAAATAGAGTTGATTTATTACTTTGACTAAAATAAAATTTAATTTATTTAATTTCATATTCAATTAATTTTCTTTATATAATTTAATTTAGTTAATAGTGGTTTTATTATTGAAAAATTAGTTGAAATTTCAAAGAACTTTGCTTAAATCTAACACATATTTAAAGAAATTAATGATATTATTATTATTACTATTATTATTATTAATGTGAAATTTTAAAATATCTACCTTATAATTTAATAACTCATTCAAACTAAGCTCATAAAATTTAATATTATTAGGTATAATGATTGTATTAAAATAATTTAAATAATTTAAATTATTTAAATTATTTTGATTTATTATTAATTATTAAAAAACTGTCATTGAGTATTTTAGTCAAGTTGTAAAAATTTACTATTTCACTTATTCGCTTTTGGCTCGATTTCTGATTCGATTTCTGGTGAATCAAATTCAGTAAAACATTTGAACTTGGGGGATTTTAATGGAATAAAAAGAAAAATAAACACCTACTATTACCTCTTCTTTTGCATATTCTATTAATTATTACTATTGTTGTTAATGTGTATTGTTGACATTTCCATATTATTGGATAAATAGTTATTGTTTAATATAACACGTATAACTTTAATTTTGTATAAAATTAATTAATAACCAAATTTTGATGATTTTTTATATTAATAAAATTTATGTAATCATCTTTTTTTATTTTTTTTAACTATTCTTTGCTAATTATATTCAACAATTATAGTCTTATCACTATTTAATTTGATTTTAATTTGGCTTTAATGAAGTCTAGTATAAATTACTGATAAATTAAATCTATATATATATACGTATTATCAAACATAGGTTATAAAGAGTCATTTACAAAATTGATTTACATTTTTGAAATTTTAATTATAAAGAAGTCATTTGATATATTATTTTAATAACTTTCAATTATAATTATACTATTTAATATTATAAAATTTTAAATTTAATTAATATCAATTTCATATTATGGACCAATATTGATTACAAAAATGTCTTTATAATAATTAATTATTAAATATATTAGAAAATACTTTTATTATAAATATTCTAAATATTATTACCCAACTGGATATAATTATTTATTTAGTATAAATCTTGATATATTAAGAATTTACAAATATAGAGGTATAAGAATTAATTATTAAATTAGTGAAAATAAAACTTTATAAACTTTTTAATTATTAATACAGTAATAAGATTTCAAAATGATAAAAATCTAAAAAGGAAATTAATGATTATTTGGATGCAATTTATTCTATATTCAGGATATTATATTAAAAAAAACATAATTTTCTAACAAAAAGCTATGTAATCAATCAATATGATTTGTAGTATTGTTGTATTTTAAAATTAATCATCTCTTCCAGTTTGATAACTAAACCAATATTATTTCTATTTTAAGCTGGCTTTGTCAGTCTATAATTGAAGGATACTCTTTGTTCTCTTTATTTTCTTTATTGGATTTTATCCAAATCCCATATCATTCATTGATTCAATTATTTAAACCTACAGTCCCGATACGTTAAAGAGCAGCATTAATAAATAATTTACTAAATCATATTTTGAGTACTTTTCTAACTACCATCTTTATTTATAAAACTTAATATAAAACACAACAGTATTACTGTTATTTATCATTTGAGCTTAATATTTGGTATCATAATTTACATTTACTATAACTTTTTATTGATGCTATTATTTCTATGTATTTTGATTTAATATAGTTAAATCAAAATATGCAATTTATGATTTAGTCTACCCCAACATTTTCAATCTAGGTTACACTATTGGAATTTCATTGTAAGTTGAATATATTATTCATTCTGTATACTATTATATGGATTATATTAAAATAAGATAATTTTTATAATTTAATGATAATTTGAAATAGTCCAATAAAGTTGAAATATACATAATAATATCAAATACCTTATTTATTAGTTTAAATTCCAATATTATGATTTACAAAATCATAGATGGTACAAAATGCAAGTTAATGCAAATCGGATGAAAATTAGGCAAAAAATACTCAAAATCTCAAAATTACCCCACTCTTAGCATGATAATCTACTTCAATCTACGAGAAAATGAAAACAGTTACAGGATTCAACCTAAATAAGGTCATCTATCAATCTAACTATGATAATATGGTATATTCTGTAACATACAATGTTAAAGTTTTCAAAATGACCAGTGCGTTATTAAAGCAATGAGTCATAATGAATGACATCAAATTCCATTTTCATAAATATTAAATATTTGGATTTTATGAACTATTGAATATGGTACATTAAGTGTTAGGTTGAATAATAAAGAGTAAAATTCAAACATTATGATATAGTGATTGTTGAAATATTAGTATAGCACTCAATATACTAACCCAGTCTAGTTACATCAAATATGAAAATAATCTCATTATCAACAAATTAATATGTTTTGTATTCAACATGAAGTCATCCATCAAAAGCACTTTCATATGATATTTGGTGTGGAAGACAAATTTAGAAATTACCATTTGGAATGTAAATAGACTAGTAAATGTCACAACTCTGATAAAACTTGATTTTAACTCCCTTCGTTGTACAAATGATCAAAGTCTAAAAGTTATCCTGTTCAACTGTAACCATGATCATTTCTGTATTAGCAAAGCTTAACTATTGGAAATTTGATCAAATCGATAAGACAAGTAACTTGATGCAAGTTTGACAGATAGATTGCAGTCAATTGAATTTATGCAGTTATATACCATACAGTTAGAAATTAGTTCACTGTGGATATGTCATCAGTATATTTCAATTAGACTAATTATTACAATCAATGTTCTGTAACTATGTCAACTATCTATAAGTTTGAATGTATGGACTTTGGATAATACAAGAGATGATATCAAATAAATATAAGTTGATTGATTATAAAAATCACTTTGAGTTAGTGTTGTATTGAAATACTCTGTCTTATTTGCTACAATCCTTCTTAAATTGTTTAGATATTGAAAGTAGATGTTAAGATCCGAGCTGATTGAAGTTTTCACTTACACCAATTGATATATGTTGAATTCCTTTTGTCCGAGCTGTGTCAATTGTGTTATCCTTTATCGAATCTCGTGAAAAGAGTTTAGACAGCGTAGGCAATCTACTGAATATAAATATGAGGTCAACAATTATTATATTCTACAATCAATTCAATAATATTGATAATTCCAATTAAATCATTGAAACTCAAGAATGCCTGTTCAAGTCGCAATTCCATTAGCAACAACCGGATTAACTGCAGCTGCTGGTATGACCATATTCGGATGGGCCGCAGTAGTCGTAGTTCCTGGAACACTTGCCGTCTTTGCTACCATTGCTTGGCTCAAGTCCGAGAAAATTATTAAACGCTCCTTTGAAAATCCAATTGCCGTTTTACACTGTCGAACTAAATCCTTGGGAGACTACAATCAAGATATTGACCATATTAACCAAGTTTTCGAGAATGTTGTATTGAGCCATGTTTATCAATGCTATAATGGTGAGTTGTGCTTCTCAGCTGAAGGAGAAAAAGATAAGCTTACAATGTATTCATTCAACAAGATTAAGAAAGGAGATTTGGAAGTTGATGTCAAGCCTGTGTACTGCAAGTATGAAGGTCATGAGCAATTAGAATGTGCTGATTGGGGAAATATGTCGATGTTAGAAGACAAATACTGTAGAAATCCTCAAAATATTTACATCAATGACCAACACTTCAATAATAGAACTCAAATTCCTGATGAAAATAGATTTAAGAGAGTTATGACCGTTTAATAAATTTACTATTCTTTATATATTTTTATAAATTGAAATTCCAAAATTTTATATTATATAGATCCCGTTACTAATAAATTACTCGATATCCAACTATAGTTTACTATAATTCAACTATTTTAAATAATATGACAAAACATATCTTTGAATTGCATTTTGATTGAATCGAGATCATTTTTAATATTTCACAAATTAATAATTGTATCTTTTGTTTATAATAAATTTTAGATTTACTATATCACAACTATGCAATATTTGCAATAATAAATTCTTTAAAAACTTTGGCATTGTGATACCTTCTAAATACATAAGGAAAATTCTTTGAATTAGTACAGTATAAGTTAGAAACATTACATTGAAAATTGATAAATATCGAGATTTTGAATCACTATGTTAATACAATTACTAAATACTTGTCTTTTATTCTCACTAAATTTCTCATTTTCTTCAATATATTGATATTTAAGTAAGTATCAAACGATATAATTTATAATTTATCAAAACCTTAATTTAGTGTACACTATAGAATTTTAATATTAGCATTTAACAATAATATACTATTCGTGGTTTAGTCTTTTTAGATTATTCATTAGTTTGAAGCGATAAATTCATAAATTTACAAATTAGAAACATCCATATCGTTGTGTTTTATAATAAGTTTTTTCAATAAAGTTGATTGATAGTAAATTATTTAAATACTTGATACTGTGAATGATATATCTAACAAAATATATTGGCTTAACTATCCAATCGAGATGGACGCTTAATTTTGAAATGCAACATAATAATTGTTAATATCAATTACAATCAGTTAAAAGCTGAAGATTCTTTAGTGATGTTCAAAATAAATGACTGAGATTAACAAAATTAAACCAATCCTCTTACACAATCACTTTGTTCAGGAAGGTATAATCAAGAAACGGTGGACATCTTGCCACAATTAATGCAAAATCCCATAGAGACATATTAACAGGATTTATCCATCATAATTATGTTATAAAACCTTGGATCCCAAGCTTTTGAAGGATTACTTTCGGACCACATTCAAAAAATGATCAGTAATAGAGTTGAAATAATTCATGAAATTTGTATTATTATATCAAAAGGTTAAATCATGTTGGGAGATTATAGATATATTTCTAAGTATTCGATGATCAAGTTCTATTAGTTTTTTAATACAGAATAAATGATGTTTTATCATGAACTGAAAATATTGTGAACATTAAAACATTAAATATATTATTATTTAATCTGTATGATTTAATACATCAGTTCAATAACCTTCACCCAAGATATACTTTAAATTGTTGATATTTAATGCAAGTTTAGGAAGCATTCTACTATCATTATATATACCTCCCCATACTATTTGAATACCTAGGGATAATTTTTTCTTTCGAATTTAACCATCTAAGCTTTTAGTCTTAACTAAATTTGGATATTAATCAATTTTATAATTATCGTGAAAACATTTTAAAATCTAGAATTGTATTTCTGTGATCAAACAACATATATATTTTATACTATTTCACTTTAAAAAATACATATTTCTTTAAAAAATCAATATTTTTTTAAATCTATGATACAAATAATTTGATATTTTGAACTCAAATGCTAATATACATTATTCAATAAATACTCCTTTATCAAGATAAATTTGGCCATTATCGAGTATTAGCATGTAATATTAAGAGATAAAATTAATAGATAAATTTTATTTAATAAATTCAATAAATCTTACATTAATCTTGATTTTGACAATTATTAATAATTTCATAAGTCAAAAATATCTGTCTAAAATTGATTTTTCGAATATTTTTTTTGCCATCATGGCCCTAACTATGTTAAAAATGGAATATCATAGTTATTGAATAGAAAATTCACATGTTAATAATATTGAATCATTGAAAATTGAATCTAGTATGTTTATTTAATTCAACTTATGTGGATTCGCAACCTCTTGGAATTGAATCATCAATATTAATTCATTACATTTATCAAAATAATCAATTAAACAATATCAAATTGGGAGAAATAAATGTTTTCTTCTAGATATAACACTAAATGGAATTGGAAAAATTAAACATACAAAAAATTGCTCATATTATATCAAGCATACTTGTACTAATATTAGAATTTTATTAACAACCAGATTAGTTTTCATATTCTTTCAAATTAAATACAAATTTTCATGGAAATATTTTAATAATTATAAAATAAAATACTTGATTTCTTGGCTCCGGTTATTATTTTTTCGAACCTTATTATTAAATCAGAATATTTATATTTTTCTAATTTCAATTTTTATATTGATGAACAAACTAATATTGTTTATATGTAAATAATTTGTAGCAATAATCAGAGTAATTTGATTACCAAAATATATGGTAAAATACAATATTTTATATAATAGCATCACCTCTAAATATAATATAATTAATAAGTGATATAAAGTTTAGAAGTTAGAAAATGATACTATGAGGAAATTACTGATAATTTTTGTATAAGTTTTAATGTTAATTAAAATTAGAAAGATATATTTTATAATTCGACCAAAATTTCAAATTACCCATTATATTTGATATATATTTATATTGCTATTAAATTATATTAATTCAAATTACTTAGATATATTCATAATCATCATAAAATTATACTGTATATCTTATTCAGGTTGAAGAATTCACCATTTTACTTGTTCACTCTTGGATCGATGCCTGTTGAATTAAATTCAGTTGCACATCTGAATTTGATGTGCTTTAATAGAATAAAAAGAAAAATAATCACTTACTATTGCCTCTTCTTTTGCATATTTCTCTAATGAATATTATTTATTTAATTTATTTCTGTTTGTGTTCTATATTATCAATAATTATTTTTTAATATATTATATTAAAATAAAAATAACTTGTAGAAAGAATAGAATATTAAACCGTTTAATTCGTTTAATCTGTATAATCATACCTTTAAATTTAATATATAACCTGTTAATTATTTCAATATATTTATACTATTTACTAACTTCATATACAATAAATAATTCACATTATCGAAATGAATCCTTTATTTAACAGATAAATTAATGAAATCATGAATTTAAATGATAAATTAATAATGAGTCTATATAATACTGATATAACAAAAAATTAATAATGATTAACATATAAAGTTATGTAAAATTAATATATACTAAAAGTAATAACATTAACTGATATTACTAAATTATTATAATTTAATATAAACTTGACAAAAAATATTTGTCAAATGATGATTTCAAAATATTCTGAAATTATTATTTAGCTATTTGATAAATTTCATTTAAATACTACACATAATAATTTTATTACAATAATTATACGCAGTATTATCCTATGTCGTATTGAATTCTGATGCAATGTATAAATCATAATCCCGATATTATGGAACTTGAATTATGAACAACAATACATTGAAATATTCGCATAAGTTAGATTTGGTTTTCAAAAATATTATCAAATTATTTAAAGTCATGATCAAAATAAAAGATAATTTATTTAGTGGGTATTGCAATTGAACTCATATAATAATTTTCATCCAAATTTAAAAAGCTTTTTTGAGTGAAAAAAAATCACATAAAGGAATGACTTTATATCCTCGTAATAGATTATAGATTATGTATCACATTCAAGATTATAAGGTTTTGACTAAGGATAGTAAAGTGAAAACATTAATGAATCAATATGGATCACAATGAATAAACATATTCAAAATAGAAGTGAGACATAATATTATTATTACTTAAAATCAACTAATCAAAATATCATAAGTTCAATTATGAATATAGTTGATATAAGAGTATTAGTGATATTAAATATAAAATAGAAGATCAAAATTATTTTAAATCAATCCATTATTGATATAAATAATTTTTTTGATAAAATATTCTAATAAAAATTGAATTTTTCAAAATATAAAATTGTATATTTAATTATTTTTTGAAATTCATAATATTATATTGATAATTTATATCCAAATTTTAAGAGATAGTAAATAAATAAACCCATTGAATATTGAATAGCTTAAAAATAGATAGTTATATAAAAAAGAATAGTAAATTTATTAAATGGTCATAACTCTCTTAAATCTATTTTCATCAGGAATTTGAGTTCTATTATTGAAGTGTTGGTCATTGATGTAAATATTTTGAGGATTTCTACAGTATTTGTCTTCTAACATCGACATATTTCCCCAATCAGCACATTCTAATTGCTCATGACCTTCATACTTGCAGTACACAGGCTTGACATCAACTTCCAAATCTCCTTTCTTAATCTTGTTGAATGAATACATTGTAAGCTTATCTTTTTCTCCTTCAGCTGAGAAGCACAACTCACCATTATAGCATTGATAAACATGGCTCAATACAACATTCTCGAAAACTTGGTTAATATGGTCAATATCTTGATTGTAGTCTCCCAAGGATTTAGTTCGACAGTGTAAAACGGCAATTGGATTTTCAAAGGAGCGTTTAATAATTTTCTCGGACTTGAGCCAAGCAATGGTAGCAAAGACGGCAAGTGTTCCAGGAACTACGACTACTGCGGCCCATCCGAATATGGTCATACCAGCAGCTGCAGTTAATCCGGTTGTTGCTAATGGAATTGCGACTTGAACAGGCATTCTTGAGTTTCAATGATTTAATTGGAATTATCAATATTATTGAATTGATTGTAGAATATAATAATTGTTGACCTCATATTTATATTCAGTAGATTGCCTACGCTGTCTAAACTCTTTTCACGAGATTCGATAAAGGATAACACAATTGACACAGCTCGGACAAAAGGAATTCAACATATATCAATTGGTGTAAGTGAAAACTTCAATCAGCTCGGATCTTAACATCTACTTTCAATATCTAAACAATTTAAGAAGGATTGTAGCAAATAAGACAGAGTATTTCAATACAACACTAACTCAAAGTGATTTTTATAATCAATCAACTTATATTTATTTGATATCATCTCTTGTATTATCCAAAGTCCATACATTCAAACTTATAGATAGTTGACATAGTTACAGAACATTGATTGTAATAATTAGTCTAATTGAAATATACTGATGACATATCCACAGTGAACTAATTTCTAACTGTATGGTATATAACTGCATAAATTCAATTGACTGCAATCTATCTGTCAAACTTGCATCAAGTTACTTGTCTTATCGATTTGATCAAATTTCCAATAGTTAAGCTTTGCTAATACAGAAATGATCATGGTTACAGTTGAACAGGATAACTTTTAGACTTTGATCATTTGTACAACGAAGGGAGTTAAAATCAAGTTTTATCAGAGTTGTGACATTTACTAGTCTATTTACATTCCAAATGGTAATTTCTAAATTTGTCTTCCACACCAAATATCATATGAAAGTGCTTTTGATGGATGACTTCATGTTGAATACAAAACATATTAATTTGTTGATAATGAGATTATTTTCATATTTGATGTAACTAGACTGGGTTAGTATATTGAGTGCTATACTAATATTTCAACAATCACTATATCATAATGTTTGAATTTTACTCTTTATTATTCAACCTAACACTTAATGTACCATATTCAATAGTTCATAAAATCCAAATATTTAATATTTATGAAAATGGAATTTGATGTCATTCATTATGACTCATTGCTTTAATAACGCACTGGTCATTTTGAAAACTTTAACATTGTATGTTACAGAATATACCATATTATCATAGTTAGATTGATAGATGACCTTATTTAGGTTGAATCCTGTAACTGTTTTCATTTTCTCGTAGATTGAAGTAGATTATCATGCTAAGAGTGGGGTAATTTTGAGATTTTGAGTATTTTTTGCCTAATTTTCATCCGATTTGCACTGTACGTACATTTTGTACAATTCACAATTTTGTTAGTGATAAATTTACAATTTTGAGTTATTGCTCAAATAATTGCACTAAATAAATTGAATTTTAATTACATCCTCATTAAATATTAGAATATATTTTTTATTTAATTAATTCAGAACATTTTTTAAGTACATATTCAATAATTTATTCAATCTCTAATCAATTATCAAATTTGATTTGTGTAACTTCGTAAAGAATTGCCTGACAAAATTACTTATGAACTATTTGATTGCATAGAGGTGAAACGGTAAAGTATTCAAGTTTAATTATATGATAAAAGTAAATTATTTAATACATTAACAAAGCTAAAAAACAAATATAAATTTTGACTAATATTAAAGATAAAGAACATGAATAAAGTTAATGAATTAAAATAAAGCTTGAATTGGATAAATTGAGTATAAAATATTTAGATCCTAATCAGCTTATATTTAGAGTTTTCTTATATTTTACAAGTAAAATATTATATCAGATTAATATCCATAACTGAAAAAATTTAAAGTTTTATTTTAGTGAGTTTGATCTCATGATAGAACCATTGCTGTAAATTTAAGCTATCAATCACTCCAACCAATAATATCATGTTAATTTACAATATGAGTGATTCTATATTAGTTGTGTCCATTTATTGACAAACCTTTAAATTCAATTCAATCAAATTGATTAAAATTGCAAATGAGAAAGTCAATTGGATATTATTATAAATATTTTGTTAGTAAATTTTGGTATTAAGTTTTATATAATTATATATTATATTAAAAATGTATTTGAAACAAAGCAATCCTATATAATTATTTGATCAGATCAAAAAAGGCAATTCCTTTGGAGAATTAAATAATTTTTGAATATCTAAAATATTATTAAGCATTACATATTTTTTGTAAAAAATTTTCAACATTGAGAATATTATAAAAAATTTTGTACTGGAATCAATATATGCATCTTAGATATATATGTATATATATTTATATTTGAAATTATATACAAATTTCCAATATAAAATAGCACCGAATATTGATCCAGTTTTAAACCCAACATTTTGTTATGAAACTACTAATGTAATAGGACACTTTTTTGTGAATCAAGGAAAAAATATTTAAAACTGGTAATAAATATTATGCCAAATTTAATTTTTAATTGGAACTCAATATATATTTTATTTCAAACTCAATAGAAATTAATAAAAACCACGTTTTATGTATTTTGTGCCCAGATAACTTGCATTTATCTAAAAATTTAATTCAAATATTATTGATTTAAATTAAGTGAATTTGTTTATAAATTTTAGATTTTAGTATTGAAAAATGGCTGATTTAATATATAATTTATTTAGTAATTCAAAGATCCATTTAAACTTTTAAACAGGTATGGATTTTTCAATTTGTATTATACATAAAAATTTCTATCATTTTAAAATTTGTTTCAATTAATTAGCCAATAAGCATCAACTTAGTTATTTTTCAATTGCATCATATGCTAATAAATAAAATTCATTTCACGATTATAATTCAAAAATGGTGTATAATTAGATACTAAGGAAATAAATTTCAAATAATCAATAAAAATTAATGATAATTAATAATAATCAATTTCAAATAAAACACAAGAAACATTTTATTTATTTTTTTGAATAATTATAAATATAATAGAATCAAAAAATTATCAAATTCAATAACCATATGGTTAGACTATGAATTAAAATTTTGTCACAAATTGAATTTTTGAATCAAATTCCTTACTATTTTGAGTTAAAGTAAATGCATAATGGAAACTTTGGGCCAATTAAATATTTATTAAATTGAATTTGAATTTGAGTTTGTAAGAAATATGAATTTTTGATTGAATTTTTCTATATTAGATTGAAAGGTGTCGGACGAAGTATAGTACAGCCCCATCCTTAATTATATTGAATTAAGAATAGTTTTAAGCATTTCAACTTGATTTAATATAAATATGCTGAATGATATGAAAAACATTCTCTTAATCTAAAAAAATCCATTAAATTAAAATACCAAGATATGGATCAGAATAACGTACAATTGCAAGTATCTGAAACTGTAACTCTGAATGAAGAAAGAAATAAACCTCAATTATTTGGCTTTATCAATGAGAAGACCCCTAAGTTTATCAATCATTATTCTCATTTGAGCTCACTTAACCTTAAGCAGAGCAGACAGTTTATTGCAGGTTGGTTTGCCAATATCTTCACTAACTTCGATTATTTCTTGGGATGTTTCATTGCCTTAGAACTAAAACAGGAATTTGACATTAGTTGGAAAATATTGGCTATTAACATTACTTTGGCCTCTATTTTAAGACTCTTCGGAACTATAATCTTTAGACATCTCACCCATACAAAGAGCAACAGATTGATTATTGCTGTTACTTTCGTTCTCTTAGCCGTTATGTATACTATTACTTACCAAATTGATACTTTCTATGGATACTCAATTGTTAGAGCCATTACCTCTCTTCTCTGCGGTGGTTTAGCTGAAATGGGAACCTTACTCATCGCTCAAGATTTGGAAAATTATAACGTTTATATTTGCTCAAGTTTCGCAGGATTGGCCGGTGGTATATCATATATGTTAGTTCCATTCTATATTTGGCTCTTCCAGCCAGGATCCGATTGGAGATATCTCTTCCTCATTGGTGTCATTATTATCCTTGGTGTCGGATTCTTGATGTTATTCACTATGGAAAAAAACTTTGACCAACAATCTTTCAAGCATTGTTTCAGTGAATTGGCTAAAATTAAGTCTACTAGAAGATCAATTGGACCTATGATGTATACTATTGTTCTCACATGTGCTTGGAACATTATTGCCAGAGGCACTCAAGATATTTACCCCACTCTCGTTAGAACAACTCCCGGTTTTACTTTCGATTACGCTCAGTTAGCCTCCTTCCTTGCTGGTGCTGGTGCTTTTGTTGGTGGAGCTACTATTGGAATTATTACACCTTTCATGGGCTACCAAAGATCTCTCCTCTTTGCTTTAACCTTCTTCTTCGCCAGTTATATGATCGTTAACTATGCTCCCGCATCGCCTCGACTTACTGCAGGAACAGTTTTCTTTGTACAATTATTCATCCAAGTTGCTTTCAATATCATACCCTATCACATTACTAAGTGCTTCCATCCTGAAGACCGCGCCATTCTTCCAATATTTGGAACTATGATCGGTATTTTTATTGCAGCATTCTCATTCCAAGCTGAAGTCAGTATTGGTGAAGTAATGCTAGATGTAGATGGAAATCCTACCAGTGGTAGAGTTCAATTTTATTTAATGATGGTTGCTAGTGCAGTCTTGCTCTTATGCTCTATTGTTGGTGGATGGAATGTCTACTCCGACGCTCCATGCATTACTGCCAACGCGATTAAATCTGATACTTCCGAACCTCAGGAAGCCATCGATCCTAAATCAGAAGTAGCTACTGAAGTTTAATCCTTTTAAATGGAATGGATATTTTCAATTTTTAAACCATACTTTTTTTATATATTTTATGATTTGAATTTTTATTTAGAAATGCACGACTAAACTTTTGATAAAATTTAATTTTAACCATTTTTAATTTTTTTATCAATTTTGTTTAGCAATAGAGTATATATCAATAGTCTGCAATTTCCTTATCATTCTGTTGCCATTTTGAAAACTCTCATCAAATTTATATAATTATATAATTTAATTTAGGTATAGATATATTTTGGAATTGAACTTTAATCATTGATTAAGATTTTAAAGTATATTGGTATTTTATATTAGATATATCTCATTGCTAGAAACTAAAAACCAGAATTTTTGATATATTTAATTTTAAATCACTATTTTAATAGAGTTTTAGAAGCTAATACTTTCAATGGATATTAATCCCATTCAAATATCTTATAATAGTTTAAAATAATTTAATTATCCAAATTACTGATTATTTAAAATATTATATTTTTACGATTCATTTTATAACATCAATATTAATAAATTATTCATAATAAACAGATAATAATAATTTTATAACAGGTTATATTTAATTGGGGTAATTATGATTTTATTTTAATATATATAAAATCCTAATTTTTGCATTAATTGAGCTCAAAGAAATATGATAGAAACACTTTAGTTTCCAAGATATATATTACTAAATTATTAATAAATTTATACTCTACAAACAAGAATAATAGGAAAGATAATAAAAACTATATATGGGGCAAATTAGCATGAATATTGAAAATTAATCTGATTTTAAAGTTGACACAGAATTTATAAATATGATCGAATAAAATGTAATATAACCATAAAAATAGTTTAATATATAAGATAGAATTTTATTTTAAAATAATATATGGAGTAATATATCTTATTTTGAACTATATTAGTTTTGAATAGTTTATAAAATGAAGTATTAGTTTATATATTTTTGTTCCTTTTCTATTTTTTTATACTTTTTATTATTTTAAATTCTATAAATAATTAATAAATAAAATATTAAACTTTTGTAACTAAAATGCCATAATAATAGGAATAATTTGTTTATAATAATAATATTATTAAAGTTTTTCATAATTTTTACAATTCTTAAATTTCAAGTATAATAAAATTTATGATTTTTTAACAATTTCGTTCAAACCTCTAATTTGAATTAATTTTTAATATTCATTTATATATATTATCTTTTATATGAGCAAATTTAATGAATATTTAAAAATATTATAATTAAATAGTTACATATAATATATCCATATATATTTAGTTAAATACATTTTTAATTATTTACTTTTGAATTTGACAAAATGGAAATAATTTAAAAGATTATATATTTTATATGATACTTATTTTGTTTATAGGTCTGATTTATTGGACCATGTATATATAATATTATAATTTTAAAATGAATGTTACCAAATATATTAAATATTTTATTATTGGATTAGGTTAAGATATTAAGGAACTTTTCGATTACTAGTTAATAAAGGCTAACATATTAATAAATATTGGTTCTATTTAAAAAAATTAATATTTATTTAGATTATGATATTATAATTACACTCTAATATTACTTCAATTCTTATCCCAAAACTTACACAGTTTATGGTGAAAGTGTTTGAAATGGATTCGTAACCCTTGCCAAACATGATCCAGCGATTGACAAAATGATACAATATGTATAACGCATGTCTAGTCTGAAACAATGGTTGCTTGAGCAAGATTTCAAAGTATTTTTGAAGAATTTGGGTCCTAAATTCCGGAACATGACATGATGGATAAATCCGCTTCTGAGTAGCCCCAATATAATGTTTGTGGATCGATGATTACGGGATTGCATTTGATCTCCTGATAATAGTCGCCGGACCACAAACTATGATGTAGTAGACTCGGTTTAATATCGTAAGTTTCTGTAGCTTCACTGTAAAGATCAGTGAAAAGCTTTTAGATCTCAGTTCTAACCCTTCGGAATTGTTTGTGTGTATTGTACGATTAATTCAAATCTCCAGATTGTTGTAATTAATCAAGCCTCCAATCTAGACGAAGTATATAGAGATCGAACCAAGAAACTTGCCAAGTATTGAATTGGAGTGACTGGTCTAAATAATTTTCATAATTCCACCCAAACTGATTAGGATTTTGTTTTTGAAGTTTGGCTAATAATCTTACAAATCCTAGTAATAGTTCCCTTGAATAGATCTGAGATTGAAAAATTTCAGGACTAAGATACCAAAGCTAGAATCTTCATTAATTGAATGCAACCTAGGTACACGAATACTACCCAATTCCCCCAAGAATTATTAACATCGCCCTCTACTTGGAAACGGATGACTGCATCAGATCTTTGATTAGTCTCCATCTCAGTAATCTTAGTCCCTGAATCATCACCTGCTAAATTTCCAAAGCTGGCGATATGACTTACAGCTAATGGGTTTTTTAGGAGTGATCCATTTGATTTAATGATTCCAATTTGTTAAAATTACAGTTTTTTTGTCTAATTTACATGATTAGTCATATTTTAGCATTTTGATTTGGATCAATTAAATTAGATTAAGTGAGAAATGTGATACTTTCAAAAAACATATTATTTAAATTTGATTTGAGTTGAAATATGTATCAATTATCAAATTTATCAAAATGTTACGAGAATTGAATTTGGTTATATAAAAATATAATGTTTTAAAATATTAATCTATTGTCCTGGCAAAAAGTTTATATACACATCAAATATCAAATAGTACTCATATCTTGAAATTACAAAACTATGTAAAATGAAAATTTAGGAAATAATCAAAAATATATTAATTTAAGGTTATTTTGTATTTTATATTAAGTTTTGAAAATAAGGATTATGGTTAAAGAAGTACTGGAAATACAATTTAGTAAATTATATATTAATCCTGCTCTTTAACGTATTGGGTCTGTATGTCTTAAAGTTTACTTACTGTTGAAACATTGTAGCAGAGTATTTAAAAAAATGAAATCACTTCTATCCTTAGTACATTTGGGTTCAAATAATTCATTCAGTGAGTGACATAGGATTTGGATAAATTCAAATAAGAGCTAAAGAACATCACTTGATTATGGACCAATAAGCCCACTATAACTGGGAGGTAATATGGACTTAACTATCAAATTGATACAGACAGGTATTTTTGAAATACATCAGTTATATATCAGAATAATATTTACAATGCCATATCTATTACATTGAAATCTTTTTGGTTTTACTACAACTTTTCAAAATCTTGATTAGCGAAAAATATTTTGTATCTGATTGGTAAATAATTTTTTGTAAACCTGATAGATGATTATTGAAGCTGATTAACAATTTTGCACTACTTTGAATTCAAATAACCCGTATTATATCAGTATATTTTCATTATTACAAATTATTCTCGTAAATTGGTGTTAATCTTGGAAATCCTGTCAAGTTGTCTATTGTATTGAATATTTTTAACAATTTGGACCATTTAACAAAATATCGTGCAGATTTCAATAGTTCAAAGTGGTTATTTATTATATCCATTATTATATATAAATATATTAGGGTTTAAAAAATGTCAATTTCCAATTTCATCTTATATTTTAATGATTTTTATTGGATATGATTCATAATATTTGTTTCCAATAGTGTGTAAATATATATTTAATAGTTATACTTGGTTTTTCATATAAAACCAATTTTATATTTTATTCAAAAGTTTGGTACTTAATTCATAACTTGTAATCATAATGACTTTCCATAATGTTTGGAATCGTTATTATGCCCATTCAACTATAAAACATGGCAGCCTTAGATCGCGTTCAATGCACCGGATATATAAACAATCCAATTATTCTGTTTTTATAAAATTATTCAATTCATTTAAGAAATATAAATAACTTATATGAACTAGAATATAGCCAGTGGGAGAGATATTTGTTGCAGAGTGTGAATTTTAACGATCTAAAAATTATGATTTCAATGCAGTTTACAAAATGTGCTTTACCAATTACAAAATCTTGTAATAGAAAAAATATATGGTTGATTAAAAATATAATAATGTAACTGACGATTAGAAATCTGAATCATCAAATTTTTAAACCAAAGTTAATCAATAATTCTATTGGTTGGATTTTTCAATGCTCTTTCTCTATTTTAATACCACCTAAGTAACCATAATGTATTTAAATTTTCACGCATCACTATTTATATATTTTTACACAAAAGGATATTCATATCAGTTCAATGATATTAATTTTTTCAAAATTTTCCTTCAATTTGGAGTAAAAATTTCTGATAATATTTAGTAACTTAGTAAGAAAAGTTCAATATAAATATATAATCAAATAAAAATTAAATATAAAAAATTTTATTTTAGTATATCTATTAATTATTAAGTATTTGATGTATTTAGTATTTACTTTCAACAGTATTACTGATAAAATAGCAATTAAAGGCTGATCCACAAATTTATTTAGATAATATCTTCCTAATTCAATTTTATTCTTTATCAATTCTGAATAATAAAATAATTTTAAATAATCTGATTTAATATTATTGAATTATCTAATATTTATAAATTTATATCCTGCTTAGCTTATCATTTAAATACCTTATCAGATTCTAACTAATTGGTTACTTATCTTTTAGCCAATCAATAACATTTCAGAATTTATGATATTTAGATAAGTAACTATTAAACCATTGTGAATCGATTATTATATTCATTACAACATACTTATAGTATCTAAATAATATTGGTGGTATTAATTTTTTATAAAATTCATAACTAGTAAAAAATTTTATTAATCAAAATATTCAAACTAACTCTTATTTCAGTTGCAATCTCATACCGATTGATAGGCAAGGGTTTGGATATATTAAACATTATCGCTATAGTTGTGAAAGATTGAATTTGGAATTTGAATAAAAGGTTAATATTATTTATTCTGTCTATAGTCATACTATAGTAAATATATAAGTATTCAACGTTAGACGATAGAATAAATGATAATTTGCTAAATTAAATAATATTTTAATCTAGATTTTAAATAACAAGACTTTTTTGAGTTTAAGAATAAACATTTTAATATAGAGTTTACAAAAATAAATATGTAATATAAAATCAGTAATCTCTATTATTAGAAGCTTTTTGTCAAGTTTTTACCAAAATCTTAAAATTCAAAAAATATCTTTGCATAAACAAAAATTTTTGAATTTTACAAACTATTTAAATTTATTTGTAATAATTTTTTTTTATAAACTTATTTTTTAATTTCAAATGCAATTATAATTGTATAAGTTATAATCTAGTGAATATTGTAAGCACAGTGGTAGTTAAACTAATATAGTGTAGAGGAAGACTTAATATAAAAGTAGTGTGGTGCAGAACATGGTAATATAATGTGGCTGTAGTGTGCAAGTGTAAACAAAGTTTAATTAAGCTTTAAACTAGGATGAGTCACTAATATATTAAGATTTATATTAGGTAGTGCCAATATCCTACAATATTAATAGAATATAGTCTCAATCTTAGAAATAGTGTAAAAGTAAAAAATAGTAAGAATTGAGATGAAAAAAGAGAAACCTAGTTTATTAGATAATTCAATGCTATTTATACAATTAATTTAACTATATAAGTATAAATTAATCATATAATTTATAGTTAATTGGATTATATAAAAGTGTATATAAGAATTTAAAGAACTAGTTTCTTAACACTCCCCTAGTAAGTTTTTTAAAGGAGACACACTCTTTAATTTTTTACAAATAGGTATAATAAGCTAAAGTATTTTTAATATTTTCTAGAGGTTCTTATATAGCTTTTTTAATAAGATAACCTATTTATTTTATATAAAAATAAAGCTTATTCCTAATAGATTTAGATTTAATTATGTAATCAACATAGTATTTTTCTTCTCTATCTTAATTAATAATTAGATCTAGTTTTGGGGTTTTTAATCAATTAAGAAAAGTGTTAAAATCTTCAAAGTATGGTTTAATTTTAGATATGTAAAAGGTAGGGTTGATCCTCAAAGTTAAAGGTAATTCCAAGGTAATATTTTTAAAATTTTCTAGAGGTTCTTATATAGCTTTTTTAATAAGATAACCTATTTATTTTATATAAAAATAAAGCTTATTCCTAATAGATTTAGATTTAATTATGTAATCAACATAGTATTTTTCTTCTCTATCTTAATTAATAATTAGATCTAGTTTTGGGGTTTTTAATCAATTAAGAAAAGTGTTAAAATCTTCAAAGTATGGTTTAATTTTAGATATGTAAAAGGTAGGGTTGATCCTCAAAGTTAAAGGTAATTCCAAGGTAATATTTTTAAAATTTGAATCAATAGATTAAATTTTATAGGGATTATAATATAATGATAAGTATTTGGGATTTAAGCTAAATTTAAGTAGGGTAGGTTTAAGGGCAAATTGTTTTAAGTATACAAACATACTAGTTTTATATTTAAAAGGGTTTCTAGATAATTTTAAGTATTGTTGTTCTATGATCCTTTAATTTTCTTCTAAGTTAAATTTAATAAGGGAATTGATATGTTTGATATTAGATTAAAATTCAACAATGTTTAAAGGTAAGTTGATTTGAAGTTTTAAAGTAATTATTAAATTAGGATATTTGTTATAATTGATGAAATAAAAGCTAAAACCTGTTGATTTATTAATAAAGGTGTTGAATGAATATTAGAGTTAGTAGATATAAGCATCCTAATTTAACTAATTAGTGTTAATATAAGCTCAAATCATTTACTTTAAGGTTTTAATAGTTTTTTTAACAAGTTTATTGGTTTAGTGATGATTGGTAGTAGACATAGCTAGGTTAATCTTAAAGGAAAAGGATAGTGACTTCTAAAATTAAGAGTTGAATTGTACATCTCTATCAGATATAATAGTTTGTGGAATTTTATAATAGGTAAAGATATTAGAGAATAACAATTATACAACATCTTTAGCTGTAGAAGTTTTAAAACAAGGAATAAAATAAACATATTTGGAAAATAAATCAATTACAATTAGTAAGTTATTATAACTATTTGTTGATTTAGGGATTTCTATAAAATTAAGCTGGATTTGTTATTAAATTTTATTAGGGATTTATAAAGGAATAAGTTTACTATATTTTAGTTGAGTATTATATTTAGTTCTTTAGCATATATCACAGGTATTAGTGTATTTCTAAACTAATTTAACTAGGGAAAGCTAGTAATACCTTATTTTAATTCTCTTAGTAGTTTTTAACTAGTTTTAATATCCTCTAACAAATAAGTTATAGCATTCATCAAATATTATTTGTTAGATCTTGGGAATGTTAGGAATATATAAACAATCATTATAATATAGTAAGTTATTGATAATTTTAAATCTTTTAACATATTTTAATTAGTTTTCTAATGGTTTAAAGAGTTCTTCTTTAACTAAAATAAAGAAATTATTATTTAGTAGTGTTTCTTAAAGTAGTTTAATAAATTTTTTATTTCCTTCATTAATAATCATTAAGTTAATATTGGCTAGATTTTTACAATTAGAATAAAAGGGTAGGTATGTAAAATTTCTTAACAAAGTATCTACAACATGGTTTTATTAACCTAAAAGATATTAAATAAAGAAAAAGTAAGCTTGGATAGTTTTAATCTATTTAACTTATCTTCTTAATAAATGCTTCTAAGTATTTAAGTAGATAAGTGATTTATAATCTGTAAGTACTAAAAAAAAGTTACAGGACAAGAAATGTGAGTGATTTTTGATTATTTCTACTAAAGCAAAGAGTTTTTGTTTATAGACTGGGTATTTCAATTCAGCTGGTTTTATTTTTCTTAACCAGAATATTATTGGTTTTAAAGTAACATTTATAAAGTTAAACTCAACTTATTCTCCCTTATTCATTATTTTATCTTATAGTTATAGGGTAAAATATGAATTAAATTCAAACTAGGTTAATTATCTATTAATTACAAAAAAACTAGAGTTAGTAAAAATAATAGTAGGTAGTTTTAGATTAAAGATAGATAAAGCAAGAGTATTGGTAATATTGAAAATTAAAGCATTTATGTAGAAAATGTATAGTGGGGTTTATTCAAAAAGAGAGTTTTTCTTTAAAAGATCAATAAGAGGAATAATAAATTCAGCAAAAGAATCAATAAAATCTTTAAAGTAATTCAATAATCTAAGTATAAACATAAGTTAATCTTTGTTTATAGGTATAGTAAAGGCTTTAACACCATTGAGTTTAGTTGGATCAATATTAATTTTTTAAAAGGAAACAATATAACCATAGAAAAAAATAGAAGAGGCACTAAAGATGCATTTTGATAGTTTTAAAGGTAATTTATGTTCTTGAATAATTTATAAAACCTGATTAACATGTTGAATATATTCTTCTTTAGTTTTTGAATAGATTAGGATATCATCAAGGTAAGTGATAATAAAGTCATTAAAAACAAGGTTAAAAAGGGAATTGATGAATTAAATAAAAGTTACAAGAGCATTATACAATTTAAAGTTTATAACAGTAAATTTATAGTAGCTTAAAAGAGTATTGAAAGTAGTTAAAGGGATAGAATTTTCTTCAACTCTAATGTTGTAATATCTATTCTTAACATTTAATTTAGTAAATATAGTTGATTTAAGTAGTTTATCCTTAACATTATATAGGTTTAGTAATAAAGTTTTATCCTTGATAGTTTTAGAGTTTAAAACATAGTTATCAATGTATAGTTTTTAACCACTATTAGCCTTTTGTATAAAGAAGATTAAAGATTTTTATGGTAAGGAAAATAGTCTAATATACCTATTTTCAAGTAGTTTTTGGATTTCTTCTTTTAAAGTTTAATATTATTCAAGGGATAAATGGTAAGTAAACTTTAAATATAGTTGTATACCAGGGATTAGTTTAATTTTGTGTTTAATATTATGTTTAGGTGGTAATTTATTCACAGGTTCAAAAACATTAGTAAATTAACTTACTATATTGTATAGGAAGTGGTTATTAAATATAACCTCATTAAAATCAACAGATGAAGTGCTAATAGATGAATAATAAACAAATACATATCTTTATAGATTATTTAAGTTTTTAATTAGCTTTTTACATTGATTTTTACTTATAATAATAGAATTATTTGCTATAATTGTAGAGTTAGTGTTAGGTAAAGTATTTAATAGTTTTATAGTAGGGTAATATAGATTTTTCAAGATTAATTTTACTAATTTCTTTTGGAATGTAAAAAAAATAGATTTGTAGCTTTCTAGGGTAATATTCATAGATATAAAACTGTGATATTCAAACTAATTTTAACCTAGTATAAAATTGTAACTAATGTTGCCAACTAGGAATTTAATATATTAGGAGTAGTTAGGGGATAATAATAGGTATCTAAATATAGTGCCAGATGTTTGTTCCATTAAGTTGTTAGCATATTTAATTATTAAGTTGCTTTTTTAAATAGGTAAGGATAGTTTTAAAACAATAAAAGAAGAGATAATACAACTAAAACAACTAGAGTTAATTAAAACACTAACAAGTATATTTATAAAAAACCAGTTAACACAAACAATAAAGTGATAGTTAAAGGTAAAGAATCACAAGGTAGATTAGTTACTAGAATATTTCTAGTTTCTAGTGGTTTAATCAGTTAGATTTCTCTAGTATACATAGTTTAATTTGTGGAATCATTGGTTTATTAGAACTTTTGTGGATTAGATTAGAATCTGCTAACTAATTGTGAAAAAGGTGATTCTAAGGTTATATTAATATTATTCAAGTTTGATTTATGGTTGGTAAGTTAGGATTATTGAGAATTAAACAGATGTTGCTTCTTTAAAAGGTATTTGTTAGCTTTATAGTTAACTTAAGTTTTTTAGCAGTAATAACAACCTTTGTTTGTTTTCAAGTAAACTTTAGCTTCTTTACTAAAGGTTTTCTTATAAAGCTTTAAAGCAGAAACATCTATCATTTAAAACTTAGGTGGGTTAAAGTAAAGTTTAAAAGATTGATTTTTAAGGTGGGAAGATTTAGTTATAAAGTAAAGGATATTATTAATTATAATTGCTGTATCACAAATGTTAGAAAAAAACATATTATCAAAGTGTTCCCTACTAACTAACTAAAGCTTTACTTAAAGGTTAAGGTATTATAATAGTTTGTGGATTTATTCTTCTTCAGTGATATTTAATATGTTTAAACATATCTCATTAAATTTCTCAATCAATTGTTTTGTAGAAGTTTTTTATTTAAGCTAGGAAAGCTTTTCTTTTGCTAATTAAACTTGATTTTTTAGGTAATACCTCTCTTTAAAAGCTTTTTCCAATTGTTTAAAAGTTTATATCCTTATAGTAAGCTATCCTCCTGAAGATTCTTTAGGATTAAGCTTATAATAAGTTAACTACCAAATATAAACAGATTTTTCTAAAAAAAAGTGGCTAATTTAAAGATATTCTTTAAATCTTCATCAAAAATCAAATCAAAGTAATTCTTCATGTTTTTAAAGTAGTTTTCAAGTTTGTAAAGGTTTTTTAAGCTATTATAAGTAGTTAATTTGTTTTTAAAGACACTAAAGAGGTGGTTTAATGTATTAACTGTAGTAAAGTAGCTGGTTTGTTAGATTTAAGCTCTTTGAAGCATGTTTTTTTTAATCAAAAGTTGTCTAATATAAGTTTTTTAGAGGGTAGTAAGTTCTTAAAAACTAAAGTCTTAGATTCACTTAGTAATTAAGCTGCTATCATCATTAAAATAATATAAGGGTATCTCTTTTTTTAGTGGTATTATAGTATATAGTGTTAAATTTAAATGAAATAAATTATAGATAAGATTTAAAATAGTAATAATTAAGTTTGATACAGATAGTTATTAATTTCTAATAGGTTTTTAATAGTTTTTTTGCTGCTACTATATAAACACAGTAGTAGTTAAACTAATATAGTGTAGAAGAAAACTTAATATAAAAGTAGTGTGGTGTAGAATATGGTAATATAATGTAGCTGTAGTATACAAGTGTAAACAAAGTTTAATTAAGCTTTGAACTAGGATGAATCATTAATATATTAAGATTTATATTAGGTAGTGTTAATATCCTACAATATTAATTGAATATAGTCTCAATCTTAGAAATAGTGTAAAAGTAAAAAATAGTAAGAATTGAGAGGAAAAAAGAGGAACCTAGTTTATTAAATAATTTAATGCTATTTATACAATTAATTTAATTATATAAGTATAAATTAATTATATAATTTATAGTTAATTGGATTTTATGAAAGTGTATATAAGAATTTAAAGAACTAGTCTCTTAACAAATATACCAAATGTAATAGCTTTTTTTAACTATTATTAGTTAGAAGATTCCTTATAATATTAGCTTTACATATTTTAAAATAGTTATATAAAGTAATAAATATTATAATTTTATACAATATTATATTATATATATATAAATGATATTTTCTTTCTAATAAAATACAATATAGAACTTATTAAAAATTGATTTTTCATTAGAATCTAAATAAAAATAACATATTTTATTATAATTGATAAAAGGAATATTTTAACTTGACCTAATTTTTTCATTTGTGTTGTAATAAAAAGTAATATAAAAGGATTTATAATTTGTTAATTATGATAATTTATTATAAATAATTAATATTTGGCTATGTTTTAATAAGTTTTATGTAATTATATTTACTTTGACTTTTTTAAGTTTTAATTTAACAATATATCTATTTTATATTTTTATTAATTAATATAAATTTAAATATTAATATTAATATAAATATTAAACCTATATAACTAATATTAAAATATTCTAATAACTTTTTAACTAAGATAAAAAAGTATTTTTTAATATGTTTATTTACTTTATTAATAATTAAAAGAGTGATAGTTAAAATTAAGTTTTTAAATTTTAATAAGTTTTAGATAGTTTCTTTTTACCCTTAATATAATTTACCTAGTGAGATAACTAATATAAATAAAACATTATTTTTAAAATTTATTTATAAAATTGATATTTTTTTAAAAGGTTAATAGTTAAGTTTTATTAATATTAAAATAAAAGACCTTTAATGATCATTATTTAATTTAAGCATAGTTAAATTAAACAATGAATTTTTAAAAGTTAATTTTTTAAGGAAATAATTATATATTTATATATACACTAGCCTGCAAAAATAAGTTATAAAATTAAAATTACTTATATATTTACTAATATCTTAAACAATTCTTAATTAAATAAATTTAAAATAAAATATATAATTTACCTATATTAGTTGATTATAATTAACTATATTTGATTATATTTTATTAATTATTGGTTAATATATTAAAACTTAAAATTTAACCAAGATAAGTTATAAATTTGTGGGTTTATATGTTAAAGGAGTATAAATAACAAAACTTATATATATCTTTTTTTTCTCTTGTTATATTATATATATTATAAAATTATTAAGCTAATATTTTAAAATTAATATTATAATATCTAAATATCTTTTAAAAACAATTCATTTATATATTAATCAACTTTATAATAAAAATAAATCAACTTATAAGATTGTTAGAATTATTAGTATTAGTTAATCTACTTTAGTTAAGGTTATTAAGAACAATATTAAAAAAACACCTAAAATAAAACTTAATTATATTAAGGTTATAGATAAATATGATAAAAAATATATTTGTAGATTAGTTAATATAGGTAAGTATAATATTATTATAAAAATATAACAAAAATTATAAGATTATATAAGAATATTAGTTAATACTAATATTATTATATATACTTTATGTTAGAATAGATACCATTTATATTTTAAGAAAAAACACCTTTAATTAAAGAAGCTTTATTGTAAAACTAAATAAAAGTTTAAATGCTCACACTAAAGTTAGATTAAAATTAACTAAAGTAAAGTTATTTAGTTTAATAAAACAAAGATATATTTTAATATATTTAATAAAAAAGTTAAATGTTTTAAAAAAGATAAAAAACTATTTTATAACTATTATATTATTACAGCTTAAAAATACAATAATAGGTTAATTATAGTTTAAGGATATATGTTATCTTTAAGTGTAAGGTATTTTTATTTGGTTAATAAAAGAATTAATATTAAAATATACTAAAGTATTTTAAACAATAAATTGAAAAAAAACTATTAAGTAATATAAGTTAAATAAATTAAATATTATTTTCTAACAAGATAATACCTTTTGTTATATTACAAATTCTACTATTAAATAGCTTAAAAATAACAAAATAACCTCTTTAATCTCTTAATCTTAACCTAATTAAATATCTTTAAAATCAACTAAAAAAATTAATTAAAGCTTTCCCCCCAGCAAAAAATTTAAATCAACTTTAAAAGTATATATAAGAAGCTTAGAATAATATTAGTCTTGTTTAATATAAGAAGCTAGTTAACTTTATACCTTATAAACTTAAAGAAGTTAGAAAAGCAAAAGGTAGATATATTAGATATTAATTTTTCTATCAATACTAAAACCCACAAATTTATAACTCACCTAAAGTATACTTTTAGTTTTAATATATCAATTAATAATTAATTAAATTTAATTTTATATATTATATTATAAATAAAAAATATATATTAATTACATAATATAAATTTATTTAAATTAGAATTGATTAAGATATTAATAGAAATATTTATATTTTTAATTTTATGACTCACTTTTGCAAGCTAGTGTAGTTTTAAACTATTTATTTTGTATATATTTTTTTTGTCAAACTAATAATATGTTTGAAAATCAAAAATGAAAATATTTCCCATTTTTATTTTTAGGTAATATTTCCAATAAAATTAATATGATAAAAAATCTAATCCCAGCATATTTTCACTACTTGTAGTTGAGATTTCTGGATTAGTCATGGTAATATATTCAATATCTGGTGTGTCCTTCACTGGATTTGAATCTTTTTTCTCGATGGAAATCTGTTCGCTATCTACGAATGTCTCATCCGGCCCCTCGTCCAACAATGGAATATCGTTAATAAAGAGTAGATCGGGGCATACACTCCGTCAATTGAAAATACAACAAGATAGAAGAATGATGCAAGTGACTATGACTATCCAGAACTGGACCAATTCGTAGTATGATTCACTAGCTTCATAATTGCATAAAACTTCGCTCAAAATTAATTCGATTTGCAAAGCTACAGATAAAAAAACATCCCAACATATATTTTAATACGTGGAAAAATATCTCAATGATCAGGGTAGAAGTTTTTATCAATATGCTAATACAGGATGCTAAACCCTAATCGAATGAAGGACCGGATAAAAAATGGTAGCCATCATTTGTTGGATGTAAGTGGAATATTTTCATATATCATACAGCAGATAAATAATAACGCCCAAAGCTAGAATCAATGCTCGTTGAAAACCTATAAACGGTAACTTAATTCCCAATGTGGATCCACCTAATAATGCACCTAAATCTGCTAGACATTCAGCCAGAATAGAGGAGTTATATGCTATCTGCGTTTTCATTTTCAATAATGTAGGATATAGACCTTGAATAGTTCTAGCTTTCATATTCCATCCAATTGTTAAAAATATAATATATATTAAAGCACCATGGGCTCTAGAGTAACATAGGTTCTTTTTCGTACCTCTCTTGGCTTTGGGAGTTTTTGCATTGGATTCTTTTTCAATACAAAATAAGGCGAAAATACTTATACAAAAAATCATGAATGCTCCAAATAGATATAAATGTCACCAATTAAAATCACTACTGGTGATAAAAATGTAAACAGAAGGTAGAATATATGATAGGCATCCAGATAAACTTAAAATCATTTATGCAGACTCCGGTTTGGTAAAATTAGTTATAAGTATGGTACCAAATTCAGAATACAGTCGGAAAACGATGAAAGTCAAAGCTCTTAAAACCACAAACCCACCAAACGATCCAATTATACTTGTAATCATATACAGAGCAATTAAAACCACATTCAATCCAACTAGCAAAACCCTCATTGTAAAAAATCCCAAAAACTGATCATTAAAAAACCACAAATAATTTTCCTCAGTTCCTTCAATTCTATATTATTTAAAGTTTTACAAGGATTGAAAAATTTAATATGCTTTTCAATAATAAACCAAAATAATTTCCAAGATTTTTCAAGTGATATACTCTCTCAATAAATTTTAGTTTCATTAAACTTTGATCCATAATCCAAAATATTATTAAGCTATTTTTGAAAAAAAAATTTAATTAGTAAACCAATTAACTTTCACCAAATTTGAATGGCTAATTTTATTCAATTACATTGTTTTGATAATTTAATTCCCTAGTCGTAATAATATCATTAAGTACAATGAAGATTATCATTTTTATTAAGCCTCAATCATTAATTCAATAATGCTCAAGGAATTTTGAGTTGTAAATTGCAGATTCTATAAATCTATTAGAATCAATTATATGTGAGATACCTATAATAATTTAATATTCCAAAATATTTGGTGTTAAAAGGTGTATCCATAATTCATAATATTTCCACATTGTATGTTTCAAAGTAATATAATTAAAATTTATTCTATTGAAATTATTATATATAATTCTCAATCTTAGACCATACTATTTTTGAAAATAATAACCATTAATTGAATTTTTAATTTACCTGTATTTCTTAAATTGGTAATTGAATAATTTGATAATTAAATCAAATATAGTAATCAGTTATTTTATGTATTATGTTGAAATAAATAAATTTGAATTTGAGATATTGAATATAATTAAAAAATTAACAAATAAAACTTTAAAAATACAGAATTATATAAATATGAAAAATTGATTTTATGTATTTATTAAATAAATAGTTTATTGGTATCATTAAAATAATTTATAAGCTTTCTACTAATATAACTGAACTTGGTTCATTAATAATATTAATATATTTTTGTTTTGCTAATAATGATATTATTATTTGATCCAATATTTTTTTTCATATTTTCACTATTGATTTACTGATCTTTGGAAAATTATATCTTTCTTATATTAATATATTCTTGTTTTGAATCGATTTATAAAAATAGTATTATCAATAATTTTAATAAACAACTTTGTGATAGTAACAATTATTTAATTATTAGAAATTTTAATTATTTTTTAATCTAAAAATAATCAATTTGAATATAAATATATAAATTTTTGATTTTATATTTAATTTTTAATTATTTAAAATTTATTGAAATATAATTTATATTTAATAATTTAAAATACAATATATGCAAGATAAAAAGAATTTTTGATAATATGATTAAATAAAATTCAAGTTTTCATTGAAATAAATATTATTGATAATGATATTATATATTTTAATATTGATGTTATTAATAAGTAAAATTCATATCAAAATAAAAAATAGTGTATTTGGTATAATCTTTTTCAAATATAACAATATATTTATAAATAAAATTTAAAATTATCAAAATATATAGAATGCGAATAAATTTTGAGAAAATTAGGATATTATATCCCCGATGAAAGTGATAAACATTTAAGCTTCTTGTTGTTTAGCTTCTATAATTTCCTGATGTCGAGAGAAATTGGAATTCATTTCAGTAGTTGTAATACATGCACCGTCAGGGTAGACATTCCATCCACCAACAATAGAACATAAGAGACAGACTGCGGAGGCAACCATCATTAAATAAAATTGAACTCTGCCACTGGTAGGATTTCCATCGGCATCTGGCATAGCTTCACCAATACTGACTTCGACTTGAAATGAGAATGCAGCGATGAAAATACCAATCATAGTTCCAAATATTGGAAGAATGGCGCGGTCTTCGGGGTGAAAGCACTTAGTGATGTGATAGGGTAGAATATTGAAAGCAACTTGGATGAATAATTGTACAAAAAAAACTGTTCCTGCAGTAAGTCGAGGCGATGCGGGAGCATAGTTAACGATCATATAACTGACGAAGAAGAAAACTAGAGCAAAGAGGAGAGATCTTTGGTAGCCCATGAAAGGTGTAATAATTCCAATAGTAGCTCCACCAACAAAAGCACCAGCACCAGCAAGGAAGGAGGCTAACTGAGCGTAATCGAAAGTAAAACCGGGAGTTGTTCTAACGAGAGTGGGATAAATATCTTGAGTGCCTCTGGCAATAATGTTCCAAGCACATGTGAGAACAATAGTATAAATTAAAGCTCCGAACGATCTTCTGATAGATTTGCTGTTAGCCAATTCACTGAAACAATGCTTGAAAGATTGTTGGTCAAAGTTTTTATCCATAGTGAATAACATCAAGAATCCGACACCAAGGATAATAATGACACCAATGAGGAAGAGATATCTCCAATCGGATCCTTCTTGGAAGAGCCAAATATAGAATGGGACTAAAATATATGATATAGCACCGGCCAATCCTGCAAAACTTGAATAAATATAAACGTTATAATCTTCTAAATCTTGAGCGATGAGTAAGGTTCCCATTTCAGACAAACCACCACAGAGAAGAGATGTGAAACCTCTAACAATAGAATATCCATAGAAAGTACCTATTTTGTAGGTAATAGTGTACAAAACCGCTAAAAGAACAATAATAGCAGTTATGATTAATCTGTTACTCATCATATGGGTAAGATGTCTAAAGATTATAATTCCGAATAGTCTTAAAATAGAGGCCAAAGTAATATTAATTGCCAATAATTTGTAACTAATGTCAAATTCCTGTTTTAATTCCAAGATAATGAAACATCCCAAGAAATAATCGAAGTTGGTGAAAATATTGGAAAACCAACCTGCAATAAACTGTCTGCTTTGCTTCAGATGAAGAGAATTCACATGAGAGTAATGATTGACAAACTTAGGGGTCTTCTCATTGATAAAGCCAAATAATTGTGGCTTTTCTCTTTCTTGAGTTAAAGTTTCAGTTTGAGTTACTTGCAATTGTACGTTATTCTGATCCATATCTTGGTATTTTAATTTAATGAATATTACAGATTAATAGACTATCTTTGATCCATTGCGTGATATTTATACAAAATCAATATTAACTACTTAAAATTTTCTTTAATTGAATTTTAATTATAGTTGAACTTCTTCTATCATTGCCCCAACTTTGAGATATTAAGGTTATTTGATTTCAATTTATTTCACCCATTGTTCTAATGCAATAAAATGTTTGAGTTTAAAATTAATTAATTAATATAAAATAAAAAATTTTGATGACATTACTGATTTAAATCTAATATCATATTATTTTATAACAATATATTGAGTTTATATATATATATATATATTAATCAATACTTATATTGTCTTCTATAAATGTTTAGTGCCATTCTAATGATATAATTATCAAAAATAATTAAACTAGACTATCATTTTTGTTACTCACTGCCATGATGATATAATTTGTAATACATGACAATATCGATAATCAAAAAAATATTGCGCTAATTCTAAATCAAATTTTTATAGAGTTCAATTGAACTTTTCATTGTTTGTCAAGTGAAAGTTTATTTGTAAATTGGTATGCATTGTGTATAAAACTTGGATAGCTGGAGTTTAAGCAATTGGCATAGTCCGAAAAATTTAAAAAAATCATCAAAGCCTTCTCAACTTGGTAAATTGGGAGAATCCTATTTCAAGTTTATGGAAATTTGAAATCACTAAAAATGGTTAATTGACCAAAACTTTTAAGCCATAAAATCCAGTAGAAAGATTAAGAGAAAATACTTTACAGAATTGCTTGATCTTGCATTTCAAATACTCAATTTGCAAAGTGGATAGTATGGAATAGTCTATTAATTAATATTTGGTTCATAAATTTTTTAAGCAATGACATAATGATGCTTATATGCATTAAACTCAACTAAATTTAGAATTTTTGAAAAAATTATTTTTGAAACTTTTGTTTCTCATCTAGAATTTATTGATTTACTAAATTTCAATGAGAAATTTAAATTTTTTGATTATGATTAAATAATTAAATTTTTTGAAAAATATATAATGAAATTTATATTAATATATTGGGTAAAAAGATATAAATCATTATTCAAATTTTTACTCGAATCCTTATTAATCTAAAGAGCTAGTTTGGGAAAATTTAAATATAATTAAAATAATTAAAATAATTAAGAGATATCATTGGAATTTTAAATTGTTTATATGAATAATTTATGCTGTTTGAAAGCTGTCTGATTATTTAAGACTAAATATTTGGAATTTATAAACATTTTTATACATTTTAATATTCTTATAAAAATGGAAATTTCTACCATTATTAAGAATAATGAGATTAAATTTTTCAAAATTTCTATAGGCTTTTGAATAATTTAAAAATAATATTGAAAAGATCGAATAATCGAGAATTTTGAATCAAAGCCAAAGTTACTGAAATAAGACTTTAGAAAACATCCATGAATACAATTAAAATTAGTATCTTATCGCCCTCCTTATATTTTTTGCCCTATTTCAGCTTTAAAGAATAAAAATATTTCGATTTAGCCCAGGAAAATGCTGATATATTAATACCCAAAATTTATACTAACACCTTATAATCATTAATACAACTATGCCACTCAAACCCACATTATAATAAAAATTTTCCCAAATGAATATTATTTATATACAATATAGGTTAATATAATGGTTGAAATAAAAACTAGTCGATTTTCATTGTTAATAATCAAGCCATATATATAATAATAATTAATCAATATAATTTATTATTGGTTAGATATATGACTGTTATTAGCTTTCACCAATCAAGGATTACAATTGAAATATGATTTGTTTAATACATTTCATATTTAAGAAAAATCTTTATTTTCAGCAATATTCAGTTATATAATAAATATATATTATATTTTCTATTATAGATATATTCTGTTAATATCAATATTAATTTTTAAATTCCAAATCTCATTTCTGAATACTAGCATTAACTTTTGAATTTGAAAATTTATTAGTTGATAAAAATGCCATTTAAATTATCCTTTAATTCTTAAATAGCTATGAACAATATATTCAATTGGGTATAGAAATGTTCTTATATAGAATTTGATAATATTATAATAGCAATTTTATTAAAGAAATGGATCCATGACTCAAGAGTAATGCTAAACAGAAATTATTTATCCATAAATTGTTTACAAATGAGGTATAAATGGATCTTTAAATTGCTATAATAAATAATAGATCAATCATCATTCAACATTGAGATGTTAAAATTTATGATGAATGATTTGAATTGTTAAATAGAAAGGGTTATTGAATTTAGAAATTTGTATAATATAAAATTTACACCTCTAAGTATTTATATTAGACCTTATATATAATTTACTCTTGGATTTTTTTGAAATCATAATTTTAAATAAAATGGAAAGTTGAATATCGAAAATACTTCAATAAATTACATATTAATGATTTACAATCTATAATTTTAATAATAAATTCATATTTTTAATTATAGGAAATATATTTCAATTATAATATACTGAATATCCACTATTCAAAATTTGTTAAAAATGAATTGAATAAAATAACAATAATATGATATTCAAAATTTTAAAAGTTATTATAATTAAAGGAAATGGTATTGTAGCATCGATTTTTAATCTACTTATCAACCTCTACTCATAAAGTTGTTAATTGTTCCCCAAATATGATTAATTTATATAAAAGATGAAAGTTGAGATATTATTTACTTGAAATGCAAGTTTGAAATTAGTAAAAAATTCAAAATTTTAAAATGAAGTGGTTCGTAATTATATTATTAAATTTGAATAAATAAAGTTCATTCTATCAATGAATCGCGATTTCGATAATTTATTAAAATAGATTGATCATTAATCATAACAACTGACTGAACCAATAAAATTAGGAATAGAGTTAACTCGATTCCATCTGATCAAAGGTCCCAAAAAATTCAGATTGGATTGTACAATTATCTAGGCCAGTTCCTCCAACTCAATAAATTGAAAATTTCCTGTTTTCATGTTTATATACTCTTTCTAGGTTCAGAACTAGACCAATTACAGGAATCTGGAAATTTAAATCTGTTTTCAAATACTCAATAATTCTACCAGTGAGAAATTAATACGTTTTTCACTGGTTTTTGTGATCAAATTACAATCACCAATAATATTAAATCAAGGTCATTATATGGTAATTTGTATTCTGGCAACCATTCCTAAGGTGCAAAAGACAATTTCTTAATCATCGACTCAATTTTGTATTGGGACCATTTCGAAGCTGATCTATCTAAAATCGCAATATTTGGCAACTCAAGATCAAAATTATCCAATAAGTATTTTGATATCTTACTCAAGCGACCGTTACTAGAGATTAAACATAATTTGTACCAGTTATATCATTATGATATTCATGACATCATGTTTGGTGGAGAGTAGGAATTGAGTTCAATAAATTGTGTTAGTTTTCGAATAAAAACTAATAAATCATATATATTTTTTATTTATAGTATATCATCAAGATTAAAAAATTGAAATTTATAGTTTGATAACCCAATTAATAAATTGGTTAGTAAATTGATTCAAGTATTAAAATATTCAAGGATTGATTGGAATTAAAAACCATATACAAATATTTGAAGATTACAATTATTAAGTATTATTAATGAAATTGAGACCAATAAACACCAAATTGTAATTATCAATTAATAAAATATGGAATTAATTTTGATCAAGTTATTACTTCAGTTTCAACAAATTTTATATCTTATATTTCAATATTATAAATAATCTAACAATGAAGAGATAAATAATATATTTATTCAAACTTAGTCTCATATCATTTATATACAATTTTCAGTTGGATTTATGGCCATTTTATCAAATATACATTTGTATATTTATTTATATAATATATATTAATATCCCATTATTAATTAAATTTAGCTTCTATAATTAAAAATTGAGGAAGTTCATCAATATCTCGGAATATAATATTAACTAAAACGTCATTAGAATACACAATATACATATCTATTATAGATTGAAAAATAAGCATTATTTAAATATATACTATTGTTTATTTTTTTTAAATTATTTTCATAAAATTAAAATTATTATCATTTGATCTGATTATATAATTATTACGTCATATCAATTTAAATTATTTATATATATTAATAATTACTATTATAAAATTGATATTCGGCATTTAAATTGAGGTGCAAAAATTCAACTTTTAATTGTTCACTCTTTGTTGTATTCCAGGTGAATCGAATTCAGTTGTAAATTTGAACTTGATGGATCTTAATAGCGAAAATAAGGAAAATATGCACTCACAATTAACTCTTCTTTTTTTATTTTAATCAAATAATTAATATAAATTTAAAACAAATTTATTTATATTTCATTTAGTTTATAGTTATTTTTGAAAATATATGATAAAACTATTGATAAATGATTACTATTAAATCTAAAATTTTAAATTTATTATCTTGTTTTATAATTTGATTAATATTTATATACTTATATTACAAAAATATAACCCTTTTTCAATTCATTTTTTTTATCAACTGTATTAAAATATTTATGAATGTAAGTATTACAACAATTACTACCTAATTGATACTTTTCTTCACTAAAATTTACTACTAAAGACTTAATTAACTAAATTAAGCCTTATCAACATTTTATTAGTTTACATCTGAATAATCTCAATATTACTCAGCTATATATACTTATGCCTATATATTTCACTTAGTTATAAGAAAAACTTAGATTTCTTTTTTTTTCTTTCTCTCTCTCTCTCTCTCTCTCTCTCTAATTTTTATGCTTAAATATTACTTTAACCAAATAAACTTTTTTACTTAACTATTAATATATATTTTTATTGTTAATAGTTAATACCTTAATACTAGAGTATTAAGTTATTATATTTCCTAAAGTATTGAGAAACTTGCTTCCTCTATCCTTAATTATTATTATTCACTTATAATAAAATTATTATTATATAATATAGCCTAAATTATATTGTAATAATAAACAATATAATATTATAAAATAATATTATAAATTTATATCAAATCACCTATAATTAAGCAATATATATTTATATATATAAACTATTTATAATTATTTTTAAATATAAATATAAGAGTATATAAATAATATAATATTTTAATTTTTCTATTAATAAATATATTCAAATATTGAAATATATATTATATTGATATTATCAATATAAAATATCTAATATTATTTGGCTAAAAGATTAGTTCTTAAATTCCTTAATATAAATTTCATATTTAATGTTAATCTTGAATAAATTAAGTAATTTAACTTTTTAGGTCAATTTAATCATATAGATTTATTTAATTTAATAAATAAACATAGTTTTTTCTTTTTTCTCAATCCTTACTATTTTTTTAATTTTTGTTAATAATTATTATTTAATAAAATTAAAATTATTCTTATTAGAATTATATTTTATATTGATACTACCTATAAATTTTTTAATATAATAATATTAATC